>JAVGVS010000445.1:272500-314786 GCA_032718565.1 Distichodus sexfasciatus | reverse complement strand
CGGGACGAAGGGGGGCGTCCCTTTAAATTCCAGGCGAGACACGTTCGCCCGTCCCTTCATCCATCCGTCCGTCCGTCCGTCCGTTTTGACAGGCGTTCTGTCAAACGCTCCGCCTTTCCCTCGCCCCCCGGCTATTTAAATGTCAGCTGGAACGGGCTGTGTTGGTGAACGGCCGAGTCGCCCGAAAATTGCGCCCTCGGCGCCGGTTAAAGGTCTGAGCGGAAGATGGGAACGGCGCGTGAAATTGCGAGGGTGCCGAAAATGTTTAAGGCGCTTTTGGACGCCTGTGCAAAGTAAATCGCGAGTGTACTAGTTGAGAGTAAACGTTTTGTCGGATTTTTGAGGTTTGTGATTTTGTTAATATCCAAACGTTTAAAGCACTGACGCACGATATGGGAATTACTGGCCGACGCCGACGCTTCTGCAGAGATTCTTCCTTAAATATAATCTCCATCGTGGGGGGAGGACTCGCTTTACCCCTGAAAATTGAAATTATAATTAAGAGGTGCGTTACAATCCCTAAATCCGATCTGACTAATTGTTGCGGCGCTCGGCAGCCCTATTAAACGTCTGTGTTCTAATCTAGCCTCTGTCATGCAGGTTAATTACAAACAAGCATTTGCCGCTAATGAATGTGCCAGTCAATGGACGCTCTAGAAGTTACCGGAAAACACCGGCAGAATGAAAAGAAACGGAGGAAGAGCGGAACGGTGACGACTGATCCACTTGCTCTAGGTTTCAACGCTGGAGTATTAGACAACTGGGGCAGTTGGTGGTGTAGGGTGTTCGCCCCGTGATCAGATGGTCGCAGGTTTGAATCCAGGCCGGTAAAGTTACCACTGAGGTACTCATGAGCAAGGTACCGTCCCCAAGCACTGCTCCGCAGGCGCTTGTTAGCTGCCCACTGCTCCTTCATGGATGGGTCACATCTGGCTATGTGCTGTGCTGTGGTGTGTTCACAATGACAATCACTCACAATTACCAAATGTGAGCTCTGCATTTGGTCTATTGGTGAGGGAGCAGTGGGGACAGGGAGCAGTGCTCGGGGACGGTACCTTGCTCATGAGTACCTCAGCGGTACCTTTACCGGTCTGGGACTTGAATCGGCGCCCCTACGACCACATTTTGCTCTTTGAGTCTGTATGCTGTCAACATTTTCTCCTTTTCCACAAAATCAAGACAATATTCAAGATCAAGTTTGTGTCACATACACAGTTATCCGAGAACGGCGTTGGGGACGAGGTGGGAAATATAACTATGTTGCATGTTTATTTTAACTGCGAGAATTTCAAAAATCTTTGCCAACGTTTATGAAATTTTTTCGACTCAGTGTTTGGTCATTTCCGAACGCTAATAAATCAGTGGAGTAAGATAAACACCTTCCCAAATTCTCTTTAACTACGGATGCACGATATCATCAGAATCAGATGATAATAGGGCTGGGTATCGTTGCTGATTTCCTGAATCGATTCGATTCCGATTTACAAAGTCATGATCCGATTCAATTCTCGATTCGATATCGTTTTATTTAGAGACTTCTTTGCGTCAATACTACTTTTGCTTAGTTATAAAATTAGGCCAGACGTTGGTTTGAGCGGAGCAGCTTCAGCCATGGGTCTATTTGGTTTCGGTTTCGCCGCTCTCACGTTTTTCTAGCTCTCCTTGCGCGGTCGCGAGGAGTAGTGCGTAGCCGCAGGAAAAGATCGATCCGCGAATTTTTGAATCGATATCGTATTTTTCGAACGAGAATCGATATTGATCGGTGAATCGATTTTTTTGAACCCAGCCCTAGACGATAACTGCTTTTCTTTAAGCCATCGTCAGCGGATCGATGTTTAGATTTGCCAGATATTTTCTGCTGATATTTGGTGACGTTGGTGCTGTATGTGGGAAAGGTAGCGCTTGTGCCCGGTATGTCCAAAGTCCGAGGTGGGATTCTGTCATGAAATGTATAGCGCTATTTTGGGCCAAAATTCTGAGCACGTCGTGGAGCGTTCACCAGGAAAATCTGGTGTCTTTATGCGCTCGACTCTTCCTGCACGCACGAAACATTTTAAACTAACTAAACAGCATGATCGCTTCACTTAGCGAATATAAGCTCGCACATGGGCTGTGTCCCGAGTCGCGTACTACTGCACTTAATAGTATGGTAGGTAAGGCGCTCTTATCATACTTTTCTATGTGGTAGTATGCATCTCAGGAAATAGCCGGGGTTGAAGCTTTAACGGCTCTCTAAGCATTAGGCAGTGCACATGGAGTGTCACACGCGTCCTATTTGACTTGGTACACTACATAGGGCGGGAAGTGACTTTTTCTTAAAATGCTGGAAACGCTCCGCCCTCGCTCCACTCTGCTTTCACGCTCACTTGACTTGGCGCTGTTTTGAGGACTATGGCGTTATTTTGAGCCAAAATTCTGAGCATGCAGTTGATCTCTGGCAAGCAAAGTGTCTTGTCTCTACCTTGTCTCAACATTTATCAGCATCGGTAGACACAGTATAAACATGAAAAATACTGGATATCGGCGTCGACCAATAATTCCCATATCGTGCATCACTAGTACAAACCTTATTAGAGAAACCAAACAAGAAAACACCCAAAACCAAAGTAATCCTTCATTATTCGTAATCAGGGTGAAACGTCCAATTGTGACCCTCCACGGCAAAACTAGTCGCTTGTCGCAACGGAGGTTTCCGAGAAAAACGGCCGTTTATGTTGCGTGGGGTAAAATTTGGGATTTTTTTGTTTTTAGTGTTTTGAAACAGTGGAAGGTCTATACTGTACTGTTGTGAATAAATTTGGTTGAAAAACTTACCCTTTCCATCCTAAAAACGTGACTTTCTTGAGGTGAGGAATTCAATTCCAGCAGAATGTTAAAAGTTTCTGTTTTGACCGCTCTACTTCAATATTTACGGTAAATCCACTGGTTGACTAGCGTGAAGATATTTCTCCGGAATCCATCTTCGTCTCCCGAGTTCAGTTAACCTAACGCAGGTAGGCTATCCGTGTGGCTGTGAATGCAGCGTAGGCTACCGTAAATACAAACGAAAAAAAAAACGCACCAAGCGTCTGTGAGTGCTACGGCGATAGTCAACTTCAAAGGCAGATTTGTCCGTTTCTCACTTGGCGTGACAGGAGAAACCCGACTCCTTTGAATGTTGATATCTCAGTCATATGTCGTCCCATTCATTCCATATAGGTATCGTTCTGAAGCTTGATTTATGCCCTTTCATGACAACATAATAACTCAATGTGGAAAATTTGCGACAAGCGACTGGTTTTGCCGTGGAGGATCACAATTAATGGTGATACTGAGTTGAGGTCAAATCGTCCAGCCCTAGAGTCAAAATAGCACATTTTCAGATATTTTTATTTAAACCTAGAAACAAAAAGTTTACTCATAAAGATACTCATAAAAATGCTGAATAACTGTCAATAATCAAACAGGCCGATAATCGGTCGACCCCTAACGTGAAATAGCAAATGACCAGCAGGAAGGAGATTACGATCAAAGCCGGTCTATTCTTTTTTCCCCCAGAAGGAAGAGTCTGGCTACAAGCTGATTAGTGTAAATCTTCTTTTCGTTCATCTCGTTTATTCATCCGATCTGGTAAAGGTGAAAGGTGTGAGTATTCTCTTCATCTTCGGGGATATTCCTCCTCCACCACGTTCATCCTCCGTCCCTCCGATAAGCTTCAAGAGTTTCACTTCACAAGACATTAATTAAAATTCCAATTAATTTTTCAATTATAATTATCTCACTTCTCATATCCACTGGACCGTACTCTGATGTTTGTTTGTTCCTGTTTTTGTGTCTATTTCTTTTTTTCCCCTCGCCAGAAGCTGAACGGACGCACGTTCCCATCAAAAACCGAAAATAAATTCTCCAGCACCGCGCCTGAGGTAAGCAGCTAGATAAAGCGCTATCGCCACGGAAAAGAGAACGCGCCGAGCCTACAGGTTTCCATGCATATAAAACGGCTTTCCTAGTCTGTTTGCGTAGAAACGCGCAAATACAACAAAAACCAGCCGTAAAAATTCGTGGCACTTGACCCGCCAAAATGCGCTCACTGTTGAATAAAACCTAATATTAATAAAAAAGATTTGCCGACTGCTGGTTTCGTTTGCGTTTCTGACCGAAGCAGTGGTTTGCAAACCTTTTTCTGCAGGACCCCCGCTTCTGTAAATAAGCATCATTTAAACCCGAATTTGCCGTTCAGCATAGAGAACGTCTCCCGATCCATTACCTTATTTAAGTCTGGTTTAAAATGGAGTAAGCCGGGCCAATGTATATCATAAAACTGCTCGGTGATGTGGTGAAAAGGCGTTTTTTAAAATCACAATCATTATAGTTATGAAGTGTTCACAGAACGGGTCGACCGATTATCGGGGGCTGTATGGTTTGGAGACAGTGCCAATGAGGAAAAGACAGGAGGCAGAACTGGAGGTTGCAGAGCTCAAGATGTTGAGGTTCTCTTTAGCCCCTTTTCCACTGCTCTGGTTCCCGTGCCGGTTCCCAATTTCGGAACCGGCGCCGCGCTTTTCCACAGAACAGAAATTGGTGCCGGTGCCCTAAAACCGGCTCCGAACCGGCCCCTAAACTTTGCTGGTCTAGCAGCGAGAACCCGTGACGCCACGAGAGGTGGGCGGAGTGATAGGTAGCGTTAGAAGAGAAAATGGCGGAGAGCCAAAGTGCGGTAACGTGGAGCGCGGAAGAAATTAAAGCTCTTCTAGCAATATGGACGTCCAGATTCAGCAGAAATTGGAAAGTGCACAAAAAAATTAGAAGGCAGATGAGGAAATAAGGGAAAAACTAAACGTTGCAGGCTTCGTATGAACAGCCGTTCGTTTAGTGGGCGTGACCTGTGACGTATTATCATGCGGCTCCCGCTGACCTCCTTGGTCAGTGTAAATGCGGGCCGGTTCCCGGCTGGTTCTCAGTTCAGCACCGGCCGAGCACCAGAACCGGCACCTGGCACCAGCACCAGCACCAGTGTAGTGGAAAAGAGGTATTTGGGAGTGACGAGGATGGATAGGATCAGGAATGAGTTCATCTGAGGGACAGCTCATGTTAGATGTTTTGGAGATAAAGTCAGAGAGGCCAGACTGAGATGGCTCTGTGTTCCATCAGGAACACGGAGATAGTGAGCGAGAGCTGGTGTTGTTGAGGAAATTAAACAGTATAACGGTGTGATTTGCTTTTGGGGTTGGTGTGTGTTGCTTGTTCTGCTCGTTGTCCTATCGATATGTAAGAATTAGCGTGAAGGTTGAGCAGTAAACCAGCTTTACCGCAGTAACACTGCCCATGCCGAACCAACTACTCGGCTCCGTAGGTCGGCTCAATCCCACCGATACCCGCTCCAGCTGTTATCAGACTGATACCCCATCCGCGTATCGGATCGGTGCCGTCTAGACTCTGAACTGCCTTTAAGCTCAAAAAAAGTGGCTTCAAACACCACAGACAGCAAACACCACAAACAGGAAATGAAAAGAGTGGAAAAGTGAGTGGGGAAGACGGAGAAAGACACCAACAGGTAAAAGTAGCAAGAAAAAAGTTTGTCATTAACGTCTGTGAGGAAAACCTAACATCCTTTGTGGCCTCATCGAAGGAGAACGGTACGACAAAGAAGCGATGCGGATGAAACATCAGACGGATGAACGCAAGCACGCTCCTGGAAAAGCGGTACATTTTATGGCTTGAACGCAGTTCCAAAGACAAAAAACTGTGGAAGGAGTCAAAAATATTTTACTGACGCTGAGACGTTGACATTTAACATCATAATCCAAGCGAGATTAGATCAGTCTAAAAGTCGCAATGACAGTTTTTAGCCGTTATGTTGCAACAAAGTTGCGGGAGCAGGTCAACGTTGTGGAACATTTTTGTCCACCTTTATAAAGATTCTTTAACAATGAACTAAAACGAAGGGAACAAACCCACTATTCTTCTTATTAACCATCAGCCATTTAGTTATTTTTGAAGGGAAAACGTGAGACTTTTTGGCGGACGTTCGAAATGAACGCCCTCTGAACGCCATACGCGTTTTTGCTGCGTTTTGTAGCTCCGTTCGATTGGCGTTTCACTGGCGTTTTCCTCGCGTTCGTCGGGATTTTGACACCAAGAAAACCTTGCACGCAGCGTTTATTTGACGCCGGCCGAACGCGCAGCCGGCCGAACGCCGGTGCTGAACACCCGTGTGGACGCTTTGATTTGTTCCAACGAGCTGAAAAACGGTCTGCGTTCAGTCGGCACTCACCTGGCGCCACGACCGCCAGAAAAACGCCTGGTTCAGACGTCCGCGTAAACGAGGCCTTTTAATCACATTTTTCCCGCTTCTTCTAAACAAGTGACTCCGTATGGCTCCACATTTTGCAGAAAGAATACCGATCGGTCAAAAACTGCGGAATCGTTGCAGAAATCGGTAAAAATTGTGGTGAATTCGCAGGGAATGGCTGGATTTGCGTTAACAGTTGCGATCGCAACATCACGGAATCCTGGACGGTCTGTTAGACGAAATATTCCTCCTCCCAAAGCTTCAGACTGTTACCCCAAACTACACACCGGACTCTCCGGCCCTCCCCCTAACGGCCGTTCCACACGTGTGTGTACTTAAGGGTCGAAGGAATTTTAAAAATGTCAAACGTGGCATAAAAATTAATGTGGAGTTGATTTACACACGGCTGACTCTTCTGTAAAATATGGATGAGCGATTTCATGAAGTCAATCCCCTAATGTGTGTCCACGCTCAAGGTTATTCGCGCTAATTTTACTCCCTTAATGTTAATTGTGCCATTTCGAATTAGGTTCACAAATCTCTGACGCCCTCGATAGCGCTGTTTAAACATAAATCTGCAGATTAAAGACGGAAAGATAACAGAGCTGAAAAGAAAAATCACATTCGATTCCGTTCCCATTTGATTTCCCTCTTCATTCGTCCTGATCGATGTATCAAAGAAGTATTTACGCCTTTTTGGATGGTGAGTGATGATTTGTCATTGTGAACGCACCACAGCACACAGTGCACCGCAACTAGGGCTGGGTTCAAAAAAATCGATTCACCGATCAATATCGATTCTCGTTCCAAAAATACGATGTCGATTCAAAAATTCGCGGATCGATCTTTTCCTGCGGCTGCGCACTACTCCTCGCGACCGCGCAAGGAGAGCTATAAAAACGTGAGAGCGGCGAAACCGAAACCAAATAGAGCCATGGCTGAAGCTGCTCCGCTCAAATCACCGTCTGGCCTAATTTTATAACCGAGCAAAACTAGTATTGAAATCTCGAAATAAATCGATATCGAATTGAGAACTGAATCGGAATCGAATCGATTCAGGAAATACCCATAACGATACCCAGCCCTAACCACAACCAAATGTGACCTCTGCGTTTGACCCATCCGTGAAGGAGCAGTGGGCAGCTGACATGGGCAGTACCCGGGGAGCAGTGTTTGAGGACGGTACCTTGCTCACGATCACCTCAGTGGCAACTTCACCGGTCTGGGATTCGAACCGGCGACCTTCTGATCATGGGGCGAAATCCTGACCGTTACGCTACTCGGTCGCCTGGAAGTGGTCCAAAGAAGTGGACCAAGAGAAAGGGAACTTTTTCTGTTCGCACTGTGTGCTCATTTGAAAGGGGACTCGGTTCTCTTTCTGCTCCACTTCAGCTCAGATGGGGCCTCGGTCCTTTTTCTATTCATACTTAATTCTTATGGAGCTCTCAGACCTTTACTGCTTTGCATTCTGGGTAGTTTTCACACCGGACCAAAATGTGACGAGGCGAACCGGGAGGGGTTGTGTTTTATGAGGCGCGAGTTAAACGAACCGTGCCGCGGACTTAAAGCGAACCGGACTGAGACCGCCTCCCGATACGGTCTCAGTTCGGTTCGGTTCGTTTCAGAGGGGTCTGAGTTCGTTTGGCGGCTTCACAGATACGTAAAAAACGCTGACTCATCGATCAGAGTTCGCTTTAAAGGCTGAAATGGACAAAGTTTCAGAAATCCGTTTAGTTTTTTCCTAAATTCCGTTCTGTTTTTTCCTGAATTCCGTTTTTTCCATTTTTATGGTCACCATAGCTGGCCGTTGACGTTTTCCCCCTCTGTGTCTGTGCGTTTGTGTGTGTGGAAAGCTGAGTCCCGCCTCAACAGGTAACACGTACAGGGGGCTGCAGCGGCCAAAACTGATTCGAAACCATTGCTTTGCTTCGCCCACACAGCGATGTCAGCCAATTATACGGCGTTCCGCGTTTTACAACGGATTCCATTTCACCTGTTGGATTCCGCGATTCCGTCCGCGTTTTCCGCATCGCGCAAATCATAGGTCCCTACACCCTGAGACACCGGAACTGAGTTGCTGGAGAAAGGGAGGACGGAGGAGTTGAGAGTAAATGAGGGAGAGAAATTAGAGATGAAGGGAGGACCGGAGGGAGGATGCGGTCGTCTGGAGCGCAGACGGTACACGAGTCGCATCATCCGGCTCACGTCTACACCACCCATCAAGTTAGAACTGAGTGATTACTTGTCATTGTGAACAGCACACAGTGCACCACAACAAAATGTGACCTCTGCGTTTGAGCAGCGGTCAGCTGACGTGGGCAGCACCCGGGGAGCAGTGTTTAAGAACCGCACCTTGTTCACGAGTACCTCAGTGGCACCTTTACCGATCGTGAGGTTCGAACAGTTTCTCCAGGATTTCGCGGGGTCTTTTTTGGAGACTATGTCTGATTTTCTAAAGAAATTGCGATGAAAGTTGTGGTGTTTTTTAGGCATTTTATTGCATTAAATGTTGTGAGATCAAGTCAAATTTGCAAAAATAACTGCTTTTGTCCCCCTTCATAATGACTCTAACAATGAATTCAAATGAAATTACTTTTATTAACCATTAATCATTTAGTTATTTTTGAAGGTCAATGTGAAGCCTTTTTATCACCCGCGTCTTCTAAACGTAACAAGGAAGTGAGTTCGCAGACGTATGGCGCAACGTTTAATGATTGGTCAAAAATTGGGGAAAAGTTGCGGTAATTGGTCAAAGTTGCTCTGTAGTAATGATTTCGCGGCTGAATTTGCGTTAATAGTTGCGTTCGCATATCACAAAATCCTGGTGGGTCTGATTCGAACCAGCGACCTTCCGTTCACGGGGCAAACACCCTAACCGTTACACTGCTCAATCAACCGTGTTACGGTTCGAGTTACGTTCCTCAATTTCAATTTTAACGCCCTGTGTTCTAATAATATGAAAAACATGTTTTGCTGCAAATTTCAGGATTTTTTGGAGACAAAAACCTCTAACTAGTTATCTAGTGCTGCATTGGAGTTGGTGAAAATGCTGTATTCTTGATATTAATTTTAAGTTGTAGCCGCATTTTTGCTTAAGTGCTCTCCAGTACGATTTTCATCATTCTGGACGTGTGAAATTACAGTTCCACTCAAATCTAATTACAACCATTCGTAAAGTCCCGACAAAACTGGTTTGGGTTGGATTCATTTTTAAGCAACGATTCCAGACATCTTTTGCTCAGAAATGTTTAATTTCCACAGGCACGTGCGCTTATTCATCTTTTTTCCACTGGGACGAATGTAAAAACATTTTAATTACGAACGCCGCCAACCCGATCCACGTTAATATAAAGGTTGAGCCGGAATGACTTTGCCGTGACGTGCGGCTGCGGAACCGTCCGAAGGAAGCAGAACAATAAAGTTTCATTTAAGCTAGAGCCGAAGTTCCACATTATATACCACCTGTCAGGAAATATTGGCTTGATATTGGCGGGGGTTTTAATGGAGGCGAGGTTGTGGAGCCCCGCTGCAAATGAAAGAGATAAAAAAGCAGAAAGGGAGAGAGAAGTGTGAGGTCTTGCTTTAGTTTTAGTGTCGCGCTGAATTATGCCGGACGTCTGACGGTAAAAATAGGATTTTAGTCTCGGCTTAACCTTCCGTCTGATAACCGGTTTGGACAGGACAGAGAAGAAAGAAGGAAAACAAAACTGCAACTTAGGGCTGCACCGATCCAGCTTTTTCAGTTCCAGTACTGATATCGATACCTGTGCTTTGTGTCTGGGTCGATCCTGAGTACCGATCCTTTAGCAGTAGAGGCCGACCGATATTTATATTTATCGGGCCGATATTTAGCATTTTTTACGATATCGGCATCGGCCGATATGTAGTTTGTTCTGTTACACTGCATTTTTGCTGTTCTGTAGTTTGTTCTGTTACACTGCTGTGTTCTGTAGTTTGTTGTTACACTGCATTTTTGCTGTGTTCTGTAGTTTGTTCTGTTACACTGCTGTGTTCTGTAGTTTGTTCTGTTACACTGCATTTTTGCTGTGTTCTGTAGTTTGTTCTGTTACACTGCATTTTTACTGTGTTCTGTAATTTATCGGCATCGGCCGATATCCGAGTTTAGTACGCCGATATTCAGGCATCTCATTTGTAACTTGAACACTTTGTTTTGTTTACAAATTATTAGTCAAGTTCAAATGTGATATATTTATTTATTGTTTAGATATTTACAGTTTTATGTATGTTATTTATGTTTATATTTATGTTTAGTCAGTGTTAAATAAATGTTAAGTTGAGAAATTTCGTTTATCTTTTCTCATATTATCAGTGTGATATTTTACTACACAAACAGAGGGGAAATGTCTAATTATTGGCCAAAAACATATCGGCAGAATATATCGGCCATCGGCTGACCCAGACTTTTAAATATCGGCATCAACTTCAGAAAAACCCATATCGGTCGACCTCTAGTCCAAAGGCATGCATTATAGGTTAATTGGTGACTCTAAATTGGCCCTTAGGGTGTGAATGTGTGTGTGACTGTGTGAGTGCGTGTGCCCTGCGGGGTGCTGGCGCTCGAAAGTTGCCGGGATGGGCTCCGGTCCCCCCGCGACCCCAGTTGGGATTACAGCGGTTCGGAAAATGAGTGAATGAATGAATGAATGAATGAAAATGATTAAACAAATAATTGGGTTTCTCGTGAACTATTCACTTCAGTCTTTATTGAATTTTATTTTTAATGATTTGTTGCTGTATAAAACGGTGCCACATGTGGCATCACGTTCATATTTCAGCTCCTCCTCTGTTACGATACGAAAGGGAACATCGAGACTCCCCCGTAATAACTGCTGATAATTATTGTGATGAATGGATTTTGGTCCCAGGACGTGCCCTTATCAGGGTGATTAATGGTCAACCACAAGAGGTGGGGTCTGACATTAAACCCCCCACCATTCCACCATCTCACCGCTGGGAGAAGATTTCATTTTAAATGTAATGTATTACTAACACAATTGCAGTGAAAAGCTGGGGGAAGTCCACCGCGGTGACCGGAGCTGGCCCTAAGCTGATTTTACTGCCTCGTAAAGACGATCTCGTAGGATCGTCCGAATCAAAGCCAAACGTGAGAACGGCTGTGTTTCCTCCCGAATGCACCAGCGAGAACGTTGCGAGCATTTCTAGATGAGAGAGGTTCCCCTACGAGGAGTATTACTGGCTTTAAAAAGCTTTCATTGTTAAAAAAATTATTAGTATTATGTAGTTTGTTCTGTTACACTGCATTTTTACTGTGTTCTGTAATTTGTTCTGTTACACTACATTTTTACTGTGCCCTGTAGTTTGTTCTGTTACACTACATTTTTGCTGTGTTCTGTAGTTTGTTCTGTTACACTGCTGTGTTCTGTAGTTTGTTCTGTTACACTGCATTTTTGCTGTGTTCTGTAGTTTGTTCTGTTACACTGCTGTGTTCTGTAGTTTGTTCTGTTACACTACATTTTTGCTGCGTTCTGTAGTTTGTTCTGTTACACTACATTTCTGCTGCGTTCTGTAGTTTGTTCTGTTACACTGTTTTCTTTATTCTGTATTTAGTTTTGTTACATCGCGTTTTCTTTGTTTTTTTTAGGGTAAACTGTTTATTTATTCATGTTCTTTGTTTAAAAGTATCTGCTCTGCATGTGGTAGCTCATTCCCACTTCTCACTCTTCACTTCACTGTAAAAGTGAAACACAATGTCAGGACTTCCCCGTAGTTACTGCAGTATTTTCCCCAAATTTCCCAATGAGAACTTTGAGGAAGAATGTTCTCTGAAGCTTCTCCAGTGTCCTCCGACTTTCCTCGGCTCTGTCGTAAGAAGCTCACGATATGCAAAGTCCACTTGGCTTTAAATTTCATGTTCTTGTCCAACTCAGCCGTTTGCCAAAGTTTCTAAAGACCTCCAACTTAATCTAGCGCAAGACAAAGAAAAACGAGGGGCGTCCAGCGCATCCTGGCACAAATTCACAAAGCAGAAAGTCCTTTTCTTCCACTAAACCTCATCGCTGCTACTCACAGATTTCAACCATTCAACTTTGAACCATTTGTTCTCAAATTTTCACCCAACAATAAATCAGGATTAACTAGGGGTGTAACTCGTTTCATAACAATATATTATATCACTTCAATGGATAACAAATCAAGGTCAAACCATATCACAGCTTGTTAAGATACGATAAGATTTGGTTTTGATTCAGGAGGGATCGATACGGGATAATATCATATGCTGATTTAACAACATCACTTCCACTCATATCACATCACAAAAACTCCAATATTGTTTCCTGAGCATTATGGGACATTTTAATGAAAAACAATCCGCTGTTTTATTTAAAAACTCCTGATCAATAATATATAGTTACGTTACAACATGTATTATGTTTTATTTGATCAATTCGATGAGATCATAAATCATTGAATCAATATATCTGTGTAGATCGATGTACCGTTACGCCCCTCGTAATAACCCTCCAATGACGAGAAGGCGAGAAGGTCCTGGGTTCGATCCCCAGGTGGGCCGTGGAGTCTTTCTGTGTGGAGTTGGGTGTCCTCCGGGTGCTCCGGTTTCCTCCCACAGTCCAAAAGCATCCGGTTCATTGGCGACTGCGTAAGGTGTGAATGTGAGTGTGATTGTTTGAGTGTGTGTGTACCCAGCGGTGTGCTGGAGCCCGGGATAGGCTCCGGGCCCCCGCGACCCTGATAGGGATTAAGCGGTTCTGATAATGAATGAATGAATGCATGAATGAATGAATGAATTGATAGTGCTATAATATCCGGTTTTTCAGAAGCTTCATAAGACGATATCTTTGATCAAAAATTCAACTGCTATAAAAGATTAAATCAGTGAGAATAAACTTTCTGGCAAATTGTTCCATCTCGTGTTGTCTTATAGGGGACTGAAGCGGAAAAAGAGGTTATACTGGAACTTAAATCATATGAATATTAATATTAACAAAAAATAATATTAACAATTATTATTGAGTGTATGTCTCTAGAGAAAGACCGATGCTGCATTTTTGAAGGGTTACAGAGATGTACAAGACCTCTCTGAGCAGTAACTACATTTGATCCAAACATGAATGAAAGTATGAATGGATGAATGAATGAACGTGTGAATGAATGAATGAATGAATGAATGAATGAATGACCAAAGCCCTGCTACAGTCCTGCTAATCTCCTGCACGGCATCCAGCAGCAGTCTGGCGTCTGTATCTCTGCCGGCTCTAACGCTGCACTCTGCTTCATCGTGCTTTCCCCTAACAAAGCCTCTTTTGTTAAGCGCCCCCCTGCCTCCCCTCCGCTCCATCTCTACATCCCCCTTTTCGCGAAAGGGGGGTGCGTGATGGCCTGTAATGCAGTTCCGTGACAACTTCCACTCCAAACGCAGCCTCTCCGCTCTGACAGAGCAGCAGGCAATGCGAGTGCCAGCGCTACACATTTTTAAGGGCCGGACAATTCATCGAAAAAGAAATCGAAACAGATCTTCAGAACCTTTATTTGCCCATGACGATTATTTTGATGATTAAATTGATTACTGATTTTTGCTGTGTTCTGTAGTTTGTTCTGTTACACTGCATTTTTGCTGTGTTCTGTAGTCTGTTCTGTTATACTGCTGTGTTTCTGTAGTTTGTTCTGTTACACTGCTGTGTTTCTGTAGTTTGTTCTGTTACACTGCTGTGTTCTGTAGTTTGTTCTGTTACACTGCATTTTTGCTGTGTTCTGTAGTTTGTTCTGTTACATTGCTGCGTTTCTGTAGTTTGTTCCGTTACATTGCCGCGTTTCTGTAGTTTGTTCCGTTACATTGCTGCGTTTCTGTAGTTTGTTCTGTTACATTGCCGCGTTTCTGTAGTTTGTTCTGTTACACTGTTTTCTTTGATTGATGTGATTATTAAAATTCTGGACACCGTTAATATTTTCTCAAGGGAGTGTAATGTCCGGGGATGTGTGCAAACTACCGCATGTTAGGGCTGGGCAATTAATCAAAAATAAATCAAATCCGATATTCAGAACTTGTGATCGATATAACGATGTTTCCTTCAGTTATTTTAAAATCACAAAGATGATGAAAGTGAGTGATTACTTGTCATTGTGAACACACCACAGCACAGCACACAGTGCACCACAACCAAATGTGATCTCTGCATTTAACCCATCCGTGAAGGAGCAGTGGGCAGCTAACAAGCGTGTGGGGGAAGCAGTGCTTAGGGACGGTACCTTGCTCATGAGTACCTCAGTGGCAGACATCCCGACCTGCAAAAACTCATTTCAGGAAGTGCACGATGCACACGCTACTGTCTCGCGTGCAGGGTCTTGCTCTAGTTTCTGGGATATTTTATTCAATTTGCGGGCATCAGGGAGCCGCTATCAATATGCGGGAGACTCCCGAAGACTTCCGGGAGACTTGGGACGTCTGCAGTGGTAACTTGCCCGGCCCTGGATTTGAACCCGCAACCTTCTGATCATGGCGTGAACACCCTACCGTTACACCACCAGCTACTCTTTTTTTAAAACATATTTTTAATGTTCACTCTTTCATTTGAAAAGATCAGCTTTAATAGTTGAGAATATTTACAGATGAAACCTTATCAGTGAACTATGATGGAAAAAACAACAATTCATGTTTGTGGCCACTTTCTAGGGCTGGGCAATTAATCGACAATTGTGACCCTCCACGGCAAAACCAGTCGCTTGGAATTGAATTCCTCACCTCAAGTCACGGTTTTAGGATGGAAAGGGTAAGTTTTTCAGCCAAATTTATTCACAACAGTACAGTATAGACCTTCCACTGTTTCAAAACACTAAAAACAAAAAATCCCAAATTTTACCCCAAGTATGCCTTAGAGTGTTCTACACTTCCTAACACAATATTATTGCAATCTTGTGTACAGGTATTTAGCATTTTTTCATTGAATTGTCCATTGTAAGGCGAAAAAATAATTATTTAAAAAAATACAAATGATTGTCTTCAGTACAATAGCTATTAACATCATAGTTATCAACCATTTGTTCACTACAAACTAGTATTTCTTGGTTTAAATGAACATTTTACCTGCTCGCACCACCTAACAAAAATATGCATGTCATGTCATTGACACGTGTTGTCACATCACTCTGCCCTTTTCATCTGTTATTTTAAGATTTGATATCACACAGATGTGCACTCTTTCAAAAGAAGAATTATCCCAGCTTTAGAACTTAGGTGCAGTACAAACCTCGTCAGAGAACTATGAGGGCAAAAAATTAACCAAAACCCCCCAAACCTAATAACTGTTAATTCATGGTAATGGAGGTCAAATGTTCAATTAATCGTGATAATGATTTGAGGGGATATCGCCCAGCCCCAACGCTTTCCCATGCTGCTCGGAATGTGCCACCGTTTCCCCCACCAGCCTGCCAACCCCCGTGTTTCCGGCCAAAAAAGAAAACAAGTGAAAGCAAAAAAGAAAAAAAAAAACAACTTGGAATGGTCTGGAGTAAGCGCGGGGGAGAGGCACGGCTGTGAGAACTCTGTCAAAGTTCGGTCACGGCTTTATTTCCTACAACGGAGAAAAACAGAGGGAGGAGAAAGAAATCAAACGCCTCGCTTCTTACAGCTGTGCCAATGATCAAAAATGAATCAAAACCGACACTCAGAAGCTGTAATACGCCACGACGTCATGACCTCATCAGCATCCGACCGACGCTTAGATTTGCGCGATAATTTCAGCCGATATTTTACGACGCGTTTACTGTACGTGGGAAAGGTAGCGCTAATGTCAGGCATTTCCAAATTCCGAAGTGGAATTTTATACGACCCGTGTCTTAAACTGTACAGCGTTATTTTATGACAAAAATTCCGAGCACGCAGTGGAACGTTCACCAGTAAAATCTCTCGTCTTTACGCGCTCAACTCTGCCTGCACGTGTGAAAAAAATGTAACTATACACCGTGTTTGCCTCCCTTAGCAAATGTGAACTCGCACATGGGCCGTGTGCCGAGTCGCGTACTACTGCACTTAATAGTATGGTAGGTGATGCGCTCTTATCATACTTTTCTATGTGGTAGTATGCATCTCAGGAAATAGCCGGGGTTGTAGCCTAACGGCTCTCTGCACACTAGGTAGTGCACATGGAGAGTCCCACGCGCCCTATTTGACTTGGATCTTGTGTTTACACGTCCAACACTGCCTGCCTCATTTATCAGCATCAGCAACATCAGATATGGGCATCGGCCAAAAATCCCCATATCGTGCCTCCCTAGTTTATACTGCACATAAATATGCTCAACTGTTAAAGCGTCGATTAGAGGTTCTGAATGTCAACAGCGATTAATTTTCAATGAATTGCTCAGCCCTAACCTCTAATCTGCGTGATCGTCCCCGTGTTGGTTATTTCGATTATTTTGGCATTCTGTTAATATTTTCTAATTAATAATTCTCGTACTACTTTTTTTTACTACTTTGGGGCAGTTGGTGGCGTAACGGTAGGGTGTTCGCCCGGTGATCTGAAGGTCGCAGGTTCGAATCCAGCGCCGGTAAAGTTACCACTGAGGTACTCATGAGCAAGGTACCGTCCTCAAGCACTGCTCCCCGGACGCTGCCCTTGTTAGCCGCCCACTGCTCCTTCACGGATGGGTTAAATGCAGAGGTCACATTTGGTTGTGGTGCACTGTGTGCTGTGCTGTGGTGTGTTCACAATGACAAATAATCACTCACTCACTTAATCTCAAATAATGTTAATACTTTACTCAGTATGTGTACATGAGCTGTCTCCTTAAAAAAATAACACTGTGTGTGTTGTTACGTGACAGCCCAAGCCCAGATTTAATATTTACAGTACAAATTTTTGTAAATTTTATAAAAACTACGAAAATTATGAAAATTAACGAAAACCTATTCATTAATCATAATGAACAACTTTTCACTTTTTCAAAGTTCACCGACAAACCGAGGTAAAATTAATCGTGATATTGATTTGGGGTTATATCACGGTATTGCTCCAGTCACCTTGAAAGTGGAATATTCCACGATTCTCGGCAGCGTGCAAAAGTGCAAGCCGGGGCATTTCTGCGTCAGCTCATGCGGCGCACTTCCATTAAAAGCGTGGGCGCACGTGACCGGTGCTGACCTTTGAGTTCTGCGTGTTGCAGTCGTGTTGGCAGTCTTTTCCTTTTCAATTCGCAGTGCGAACGGTTTTTAGAAAAACATTCCCACAATGTGTTCGCTTTCACAAATGAGAAATTAAAAGACCTCGAAGCTGTGAGATTTGTAACTGTCCACAGGCAGTGTTAAAGATGACAAGCGAGTCCTCACTAGAACGTGCGACACGTGTAAAACAACAGGAATGTGCTCGATATGTTGATGCAGAAACAGTGATAATTGCGTCAATACTGTTACGGTGAAAATAAACTCCACCACCTTTATCTGGTGCGAATCTTGATATTAAATAGGGTTGTAAGTCATTACAACACGATGTTATATTGATTCAACGGACAATGATTCAACATCTGTCGATATCGCGAAGTCTGCTACGATACAGTTTTCAGTTCAGGAGCCACTGATCGCTATGAGACAATATCATATGCTGATGTAACACCATCATTTCCATTCATATCAAATCATAAACAGCAACTAAAATATCATTTAACATTTTAATTCCTGAGCCGTGACACACAACAGTCAGTGAGAGCAGCGGACGTTGCCACACATGCTTGGTAAGGGACATCAGAACAGATCAATTAGAGCTGTGCAAAAAAATCGATACGTCAATATACTGCAATATTTCCATTCGCAATATACTATATCAATCTCTAGCTCCAAAATTTGACATTTCCGAGGGGGAGAATCATGCACCACAAGCAGCCTCAGATAAGTGACTGGGAAGTTTAAGTTCTAATTTTCAATCTTATGCACTTTATCTTAACGTTTCTGGTGTCCACTAGTTCAGCGTGTTAAAATGCAAAGACAATCAAGTTAAAATACAGTTCTGAGTTATGTTGTTTTGGCTGAATTATTAATGTAATGTGATTTATTACGACCACCCAGATCGTACACAGCAACTTGTTGTCACATTTTCAGTGAACTGTAGAATATCGCAATATGTATAGTATCGCAATATATCGTGATATAATCGTATCGTGACCCATGTATCGTGACACGTATCATATCGTAAGATCCTTGCCAATACCCGCCCTTACTGATCAATGTATCAATTAGAGGTCGGCCGATATTGGATTTACATGGGCCGATATCGATACCGTTTATTGCTAGTTAACAGGCCCGATAAACCGATACTTGAACATACCAAAAGAATCAAGAAAATCTCTGTCAAAATGTTCAATTCTCCTAAAACTAAACTCAGCTGAAACTCTCCTCTCTCCTCTTCTTCTTGTCCGAGCTTCACGCTGCGCTTGTGTGTGAGTGGGGTGTGAAAGACAACAAGGCCTCAGTGCTGACTGGCTACTACTCGTGTGACATACGGCCAATCAGAGGCTGTTAACAGCAGGACATTAAGTGAAGCAGCGAGTCGAAAGCAAACAGCACAGAGAGAAGAGACGGCAGTGGAGCCACAGTAGCGCACCTTGTAATTACTTAATATCAGTGATGGTCAAATTTAAACACTGATACCGATAATCAGCAAAATGCCTAATATCGGCCCCCGATAATCGGCACGGCTGATAATTGATCGACCCTTAGTATCAATAAACGCTTGACATTACAATTCTGAAATAAATCTGACATTTTTCCTACATCAAGATTTAAAAAATTGGGCTTATTTTCCAGGGTATTTGTGCGTTTGAAATTCTAGCATCGTGACAACCCTCATTGATGTAAATCGAAGTAAACTATTAATTTAGTCAATTCACAAAATGTCAAGATTATACATATATCAATATTTAAGTCATCATCTGTCATTGTGAACACAGCACAGCACATAGTGCACCACAACCAAGTGTGACCTCTGCATTTGACCCATCCGTGAAGGAGCAGTGGGCAACTTTTATTCTACAAGCGCCCGGGGTGCAGTGCTTGAGGACGGTAACTTACTCGTGAGTACCTAAGCGGTACCTTTACCAGTCCAGGAAACCTCAAACCGGTGACCCTCCGATGATGGGGTCAATTCCCTAACCATTAACACTACCAGCTATACACATACATATCAGGGCAGTTGGAATGATGGCTGGATGGATGGATGGATGGAGAGATAAAATCCGTGTTGACCTTTAAAGAAAGCTGGTGATTTTTGAAGAATTCTGGAGATCAGAAGCAACCTAAATCATTCCGTTATGAGAGAGTGGACACGGTCAGCAGCAGCAGCAGCAATTTCTGTTGCCCAACCCTGTTCTAAAGGCTGACTAATAAGGGCCGACTCTGCAGTTCATTTGCCAAACGGAATGATTTACAAGTGCACCAAAAAGCAAGGTCAAACCGCAACATTAGCAGCGGCAGACGCAGGAAGAGAGAAAGCGGCGAGGCTCGACGTTACAAGCGACTACAGGAGTAAAATATGCACACGTCCTGATAAGCCGTTCAGCTAACCCTCCTCACATGACCTGCTGTATTATAAAATTAATGAGGGTTAGACCAGCGTTTCCCAATCCCGTCTGCAGGGACACACACACACACACACAGTCACATCTCACATGGTGCCGTCTTTGTAAAAGCCCTCTTTTGAGTTCAACAAATAAAACACACACTTCACAATGTTCTGACCCGGGTCTCATCAAAGCTGTAGCAGAAATTTAATAGGGATGTAACGATACATCAATCTCATTTAATACATCGATTCAGAACATTGTGGAATGTGTGTGTGGGGGGAACGGGACGGGAACACTAAAAAAAACACACACACACACACACACTTCACAATAGTCTGACTCAGGGTCTCATCACACCTGCACAAAGGTCTTTGGTAGGGGTGTAACGATACATCAGTTTACTTCAATACATCAATTTAGAACATTGTTTAGAACATGTTTAGAACATTAGAACACATATGCATATACACACACACACACACACAGTACAATCTTCTGATCCAGGTCCCAACATGCCTTTTGATACACTGATCTACTTCGATTCAGGACATTGTGAGGTGTGTGTGTGTGTATATTGGGACTAGGGCTGGGCGATATGGCATAAAAATAATATCGCGATATTTTTAAGCTATATCGCGATACACGATATATATCTCAATACCTTGGAATTTCCTCTAAATCACTGTATAAATGATAAATTCGGCCGTATGTTGCATAAAATGACACCAATATAATGAATTCAGCTAAAGTTTAACATAGTAAATGCTTTTATTTTAAACCAAAGTATAATACAGCAAACTTTATACTTTATATTGGGGACAGACAAGTGGGCAAGGGGAGCTGTTGACTGCATGCTTATTAAACGTGTAAGACCTAACTATTAAATTATGATTATAAGGTCAATAAACTAGAACTTGCGTTTAACCCACCTGCCGCTGTTCCTCTTCCTCCGTCATCTTTGGTTTTTCTGTAGAAACTTTCTGTAGCGTGCAGTCAATCACAAAACCAGGAGCCATCGGCCAATAGGATTCGCAGGCAGAAACCGCCAAAACCCCGCCTCCAAACTGCCAAAACCCGCCCCTTTCAAACCGCGCGCATAGAAATCTCACTCGAGCAAAAAAAGCCGCTCGTCGTTAATCTACTTTGCGCGCGAGGACATTTAACACATCGAGAGGAAAAAAGACATTCGCCAGAGGAAAAATACAGTTTGCGCGCAATATTATCACAACCGCGCACGCGATTCTTAATTTTGTGCTCTCGAGTTTCACATTTGCGCTCGCGACTTTGAAATTTACGCCCGCGGAAATTTGCGGCAAGCCATTCTGCATTCTGCGCATTCTGCGCTCTAGTTTTGGCATCGATGTGACGCCATACGCGGGGGAGCGAGCAGAGAAGCGAAACACGAGAGCGGTACAAAACGTGCATGCGCTAGGAGTTTTCTGGATGGACGGGGGAGCGAGCTGTCTGCTTTGACGGGGCAGAAAAGCGAAACTCGAAAGCGAAATACATGTCTGTTTACCAATAACGTTAGGATTTATACTCGATGGTCACAATATAGTCATTCACTACATCGCACGTGGAACAAGCCGAGATACGTCGAGTATATTCGATAGATCACCCACCCCTAATTGGGACCTGGGCCGGAACCCAAAACACACACACACACACACTCACAACACGTCACAATGTTCTGATCCAGGTTCCACCATGTCTATTTGGTAGGGGTGTAACAATACATCAATCTTACGATACATTGTTTCAATGATCGACGAGCCCAGAGCATCGGCCCAAAATGAAAACATTGATCAGACATCAAGCATATTGTAACATCACTTGAAATTAAACAATTAAACGTCTGTTTTTATCAAAATGAAGATTGTGTTTCATTTGCGTGGCTGTAGGAAATCAGACAGGAATTGATACAAATGGAAGTGATAGTGTTAAATCAACATGTGGTAACGTTTCATATCGATCGCTGGCTCATGATGGTATCGTAACAGACATCGACTGGACGTGATATCGCATGGTGTTGAAACTTGTGCGTGCTCAGCGTTCATGTTCGCCTGGGATTGGAGTCGCTGTAGCTGGAAAAACCGCGTCTGCCGTGACAGCGTGAAAAATGCAAAATCAATGATAATTTCTTTCGATATTGAATATGTTCAAAGACAAAACGTTTCGATTTTCCTGCGAGCCGCAATCAAAACCCTCTTGAGAACGACAACAGGAAGCACGTCATATCCATTAGTTCTTATCTGTAGGATGGAGTTAATGTGCATTCATATGCGTGTTGGCGGATAAAACCATCTCGATCATTTTCCAGAAACTACTTTTCAGACGATGATGATGATTAGCTTACAGCTGTGGTTTGATGGGGTTGAATATGTAAGCTAGAGAGGCACCATATGGGAATTATTGGCTGATGTTGATGCTGATCCGATGTTTTCATGCGTATATCTGCTGATGGCGATAAATGAGGAGGGCAGCGTAGAAGTGTTGATCGCTGACGTTGGGGTCATATCATAGTTTGCTTTGCATGTACCTATCATCTTGAAAACGCGGTCCTAAACGAAGACACTCTCCGTTCATACGTTGCGGTTTGTTGAGTATTAAATGAGATCTGTCCCTTAAAGCAGTGGGGGAAGTAGAGAAGAGTGTGTGAGTGTGGAGAGTGTGTCGGCGATTTTCCCTCCCTCATTCATCCTGATGAGTGACGGCTGACAAGCTCGCCCGCATGTTAATACCACACAAAGACGCTCGATTTCATTGGATTACTGGGGATCAGGCCCGGCCGAAAGAGCTGTGTGTGTGTGTGTGTTCACATATTTATCTGTTTATGGACATCATGCAGTGCAAAAGTTTTGAGCTCGCCTGCCTTCATTTCTTCATATCTTGCTTTCATAGAGTAAGACCTCCGTTAATTTCTTTTTTCAACGTAGCGCTGAGTAACCTTATTTCCAACAATGCAGTAAATCATTTGTACGTACCGTCTTATTTTCCTAACAAAATACAAAGTCATTTTTACACAGTACTGTATGTCCCTGTGATTACTGGCACAGATACAGTAAAACAAGGGCTGGGCAAAAAATCTAACTTGAATCAAAACTAACATCCAGAACTTCTAATCGTAATAACCATTTTGGTTAATTTGATGGTTTCTTAAAAGGGTTGACCGATTAGTTCGGGGGAGGATATTATGCATTTCGGTGATTATCGGTAACGGTGTTTAATTTTGACCATCATCGATATTAAGCAATTACAAGGTGCGCAACTGTGGCTCCACTGCCGTCTCTTCCCTCTGTGCCGTTTGCTCTCGACTCGCTGCTTCATTTAATGCCCCGGCCACAACAGTCTCTGATTGGCTTTATGTCACACGAGAAGTAGCCAGTCGGCGGTGAAGCCTTGTTGTCACTCACACAACATTCACACACGAGCGCAGCGTGAAGCTCCGAGAAGGAGAAGAGGAGAGAGGAGAGCTTCAGCTGAGCTTGGGGTTTGTAAAATTCGAAATGTTCCTTCTAGTTTTCCCTTTTTTAAAATATCGGTTATTGGCCCCGATAACTATCAATAATTAATTAATAATTGTCAATCTCTACAATTAGAGTGGGTTCATGTAGTGTCCACTTAAACACATACTAGTACATGTAACCATTGCTTTTGTGTGTGTGTGTGTGTGTGTGTGTTTTCCGTTATGTGTTGTTTATTTTGTTTTGGTGTGTTTATTTAACTATTTATTATTATTTATTTATCAGTTTATTATTGGTTGGCTTATGGTTGTTATGTTATTTCACAAAAAGGGGAAACATTTAAGCATTGTGTCTAATTGTACTTTTGTTTGCCACAATAAAAATAAGTAAACAAAACAAAACACAACACACAGTGTTTTCACATGACATTTGGCCATTATTCATCCGTTTGTTTCCTTGAACTATTTAAAAGTCACGACTTCTTATGTACATTTTCAATAGATGAAATTTTTAATAGCTTGAATACTTGATGATATTTACAGTACAAACCTTGTCAATGAACTATAAAGGCAAAAAAAAAACCTTCGTTAATTGCAACTGAGAAAAAAAAATCAATTAATCGTGATATTGACTTGTGGTCACATCGTCCAGCTCTAAGTAATACGATGTCAGCAGTGCAAAGAAATAGAGATAGCAAAGTGTGTGCCTTAAGAAGACACCTTCGTATTCAAAATTAAATATTTATCTCATATTGGTGCCAAGTGATTAAGACACCAGACTTGGGTCTAATTAATAATTTGGCTCTTGATGAGGATTCAATATTTTCACACTCCCAGTAAAGCTTAAATAGACACAGAAAATATGTTCATTGTTGTGTTTAGCCAACCTTTCTACATCATTCCATGACTAGCAGCAACAGCTACTGAGCAAGTCTATGAGAATGAGATGGTAAACGTCAGTAATGAGTCTAACGGTTGACGTTACGCCTGAGCAATCAAATAAAAATGAATTGGAACCACATTCTGGCAATACTTTTGAATGCACACCTTCATTAGAAAGATTTTCCAGCTTTAACAGCATATTTACAGTACAAACCAAAATAATCCTTCACTAACCCGAATGGAGGTAAATGTTCAATTAATCACGATATTGATAGAAGGTCTAATCGTCCAGCCCTAGAAATAAATCCCACCTCAGCCACGACTACTAAAAATCTCTGAGAAAGACCGTGAGAATGTGGGTGTGGAGGTGACCGTTAGAGCTGGCCGATATAACCTCAAATCAATAGCGTGATTAATTGAACTTATTATCTTGATTATGCACTCATAGTTCACGGACAAGTTTTGTACTGTAAATACAGCCGACTGCTAAAGCTGAGGTATTTATTCGAATAAAAAATATCCCAGCTTCAACAGAATATTTATATACCATTTACATACTAGTTAATATACTATTTAAACACGTGACAATATTTTTAAGGTGACGGCACTTGAACACACAAAAGTAAAAACGGAATTCCTTTTTTGAGTATAACGATATGAAATATGAGGTTAATATGAGGTTCCGAATCATCTTTGCTTAATTGCTCAGCCTTAGTGACCATCCTAATTTAATACAAAAACTCAAATGTGTGTTTCGCTGTTCACGCTCGCCCATCTGCGTCTGACCTTCACGTGTCACCATCAGTGACTGGTCCAAACAGCTGACCCCTGGCCGGCGCGGCGACGCGGTCGACCTGCCATTAGCCACGGCTTTCCTCATCCCAGCGCATGTGCTGACAGAAACCCGAGAACTCGGCACTGAAAAGCTGTGTGAATGTTCACCGCGTGAAAGAAGAACTGTGTGCAAATGTAAACACGATCTGGTGGAGTTTAAAGAATGCACATTTCCTTACATATTGGATTATTAAAAACTACTGTATGTTTAATGCAATATAATCAATAGCACGAACACAAGAGCAAACATAAGAGCAAACTCGTAACAACATAACATAGAACCCAAACGCAGATTGAGGCGTCGCCCCTGCTCGCTACTGCGCCGTTATATACGTCCAGCTGATGACCTCTGCCATGTATATGTTAATATAAACGTGGGCTTCCAGGACCCAAACTGGACCCCACTGCCCTAGAAGATTTTAAACTAGTGTGTGAAGCTAAACTAACATTGAAGTATATGTAATAACAGAAAGCATTACGTAGGGCTGTGCGATATGATCAAATATATCAGATGATGGAAATTAAAATGTCTATTGTTTGATATTACGCTCTATCGTTTATTTCATAGTCTGGCAAAATACACTGTTTACAGCAATATTAGTTGATCGTGTGGATGAGGGTATGCAGTAGTCACCGCGGCACCGCGTGGACGCAGACACAGACACAGACAATACTATGGTGTTAAATTTCTGCCTTAATTCTAATTCCAAAACGTGCGCATGCCGAACACTCGGCACCCTCGTGCTCAGATCTATGGAACGCCAAAGATACCACAATTGGTCTTAAAGGTATCTTACTAGAACACCGCTGGCATAAAGTGCTGGTATAAAGCGCCGGTATATTAGCACGCCGCAAAAATGCGTCGTTTACGAATGCAACGGCGTAAAAAATGGGTCTTTTACTGTTAATTATAGCCCAAAAAATAAACTGTAAAAATATAGGGGAAATGTAGCACCTTTGGCGTTCCATCTGAGTGTTTCAAGTGCACGTGTATACATAGTTGAGTGCACAGACACCAGATTTTGTTCCACTGAATTGACAGAAAATGTACTGTATTGTGATATATATCGTTATCGTGATGTGAAATGACTTATATCATGATATGAGACTTTGGTTTTATCACACAGCCCTAACAATTAGTGACAGGAATCCGGGAGAAATGGAAGTCTGTTTTAGTTGTTATTTTCCAGCTCAAATGCGGTTTGGGACACAGCCCACATTGTGCGATTTGGTACAATAATCTAAAAAAACTCAGCAATTAAGGTTTGGCCATGTGGTAAATGGCTCGGCCCCAGTTTTTTGGATGTCGGGAAGCGTCTGACTCGGTAAACACCGCCAGTGTGGAAAGTGCCACCAACCCCAACTGGGACATTTTGTGCCAGAATAGAAAACAAGCAAAGGTCGTAACTAAAGCAAAGAAACCTGTCACAGAAACCCAACCACAAACATAGCAAAAATCACCAAAAAAAATTCTACTGGTGCATAGCTGTCCAAATAGACAGGAGTAGGGACGACCCATCCGATATGTGGACGGGATATCGGTCCAACAGCGACTCAAGCAGCTGGATCGGGTATCGGTGGCATTGGGCTGATCTACGGAGCCGATGTGATCAATTAAAATGTAGGTATCTCCACGTTTGCATACGCGTACACGCACAACTGGCCCTGCATGGGAAGTGTTACTGCGGTAAAGCTGGTTTATTGTTCAACATTCACACTAATTCCTACATATTGATATGACAATGAGCAGAACAAAGCAATGCAACACACTACAACCCCAAAAGCAAATCACACCATTATACTGTTTCATAAGGCTGTGCAATTAATCGAATTTTAATTTCAATTTCAATTTCAGCTCCGAACAATCACAAAAATAATGTAATCGACAAAAAACAATTATAATTACAATTATTTTGCCACATTACGCTCTGCAAGTATACTCATATTTTGTCTTGTGGTCCGAATGACACACGCACGCACACTAACGCACCTTCCGAAGACTGAACGCACGTGTGTGTTCTGGTGGTGGTGTACAGTCTGAGCGGGTAAAGATGGCGGAAGGAGGAGAGCAGCATAAAGTCTTAAATAGTAACACAAAGTAAAGTGTTAAATAATCGTGATTTCAAGATTGACCAAATTAATCGTGATTATGTTTTTTTTCATAATCGAGCAGCCCTACTGTTTCATTTCCTCAACAACATCAGCTCTCGCTCACAATCTCTGTGTTGCTGATGGTTTTAGTGCCGCAGGATTAGGGACCGTCACAAAATGACACAACTGTGTTTAAATCAGTAATTTTTGTGATGTTTTCTAATAATAAATTATTTAGCATGTGCATATGGGTGTGTAATTATTACATAGTTTTCGTTTGGAAAACAGTATTTAAGTCAAGTATTTCCTTAAGCATAACAGAATAATCTCAGTCTCCTCCTCATAGAGTAACACACAACTTATTCATTAAAATCTGGTAATCGAAACTGAAAAAGTAGGAACGGTGCATTCCTAGACAGAAGTGCCTGCACCCACGCAACTTTCCCTCACTACTGACTTGGAGGAGAGTCATGAGTTAATTCATTTTAAATGGAAAACATTTGTTTGCAAAACAGCACAGTTCTGCAGGGGTCTGTGGTATTGATAGAAAAGCTCCAATCGTCAGATGTAACGGTGAGCTGGTTTCAATTTTAGCCAGAAGTTGAAGTGAAACTCAGAAACGAAAACTAGATGAATCGTTTTCGGTATTTCACCGCTGTGCTGTGGGTCGGAAAACTCGAAATCAGTGCAGAGCGGTGGTCTGCGAGGATTCTAGGAGTGTAAATTACATAATATCAATTTGATCGACGATGCAACGTCATCTTCTAGAGTTCAATTTAATTCAGCGATCAATATCATATGCTGATTTAACCCCATCACTTCCATTCATATCAAATCACAAAAATCTAAATATTACTTGACAATACTATGAGCTCTTTGATCGCTGAACCGATGCCTAAATGTGGACTGACGTGTCGTTACACCCCTACAGGATTCTCCAGCTCCCACCCCACTGGAAAACCCTCAGTGTCATTATGTACTCAAACAGAAGCTTGAAACCCTCCAGTCCAGACCAGTCCCGACCACCGCTGAGCCCCGAATCCACGACGTCTGTTTCCACTTTCCTCTAAAAATGCCGTCCCATAAAGCTTTGGGGCGTAAACGGTTTATAATGCCACCGTTGGGCCTGCTAATGGCAAAGCTGTTTCCAATCACCGGCCAAATTACGAGTGCGTTAGCTACCGCACACTTAAACTTACGTTACAAGCGTTGCGCCTCCCGTAAAGCCACATTCATGTGAGAGGCTTACTGTGCGATTTCGTGTCACCGTTTCGGCCCAAATCGAGTCTCGTCAAAACAAAACGCTTCGCTTTGGCAGCCGTGGCACATTTGTAGTGAAGACAGACGGGTAGAAAAGAGGATTTTTTTCAGAAGCAGGCAATCGGTGAGCCGTCACTTCTTGGCGTCTGTGTGACAAGCCCAAAACCTCAGTCGGGAATAGAAAAAGCTGTGTGTCTCACCGTGCCAGAGCCACGGGGTACCCAAAAGAGAGCGCCACCCTCCAGATAAGGCCTATAATCATTGATACCCGACTACAGACGCACCGATCCGATACCCAACTAGGGAAGCACTGATCCGATACCCAAATAGGGGAGTACCGATCCGATACCCAACTAGGGAAGCACTGATCCGATACCCAAATAGGGGAGTACCGGGATCCGACATCCAACTAGGGGATGCACCGATCCAATACTCCAACTAGGAGAGCACCGAACCGACATCCAACCAGGATGCAACATCCAATACCCAATCTAGAGTACCGATCCGATACTCCAACAAGGGATGCACCTATCCAAGAGTTCTAACTAGGGGAGTACCGATCCGATATCCAACTAGGGATGCACCGATCCAATACCCAACTAGGAGAGTACCGATCCGATATCCAACTAGGGATGCACCGATCCCAGCACTCCAATCTAGGGAGTACCCCATCCGACACCCAACTAGGAGTACCATCCGACATCTAATTAGGGATGCACCGATCCGACACCCAACTAGGGGAGTACCGATCCGATACCCAACTAGGGGAGTAACGATCCGATACCCAATTAGATGCACCGATACCCAACTAGGGGAGTACCCATCCGATACCCAACTAGGGGAGTACCATCCCATCTAATTAGGGAGTACCGATCCGGAGTACTCCAACTAGGGGAGTACCGACCGACACTCCAACTAGGGAGTACTGATCAGATACTCCAACATAGGGGAGTACCGATCCGGATATCTAACTAGGGGGAGATTTTGATCAGATACCCAACTAGGGGAGTACTGATCCGATACCCAACTAGGGGAGTACTGATCAGATACCCAATTAGGGATGCACCGATCTGACACTCAACTAGGGGAGTACCGATCCGATACCCAACTAGGGGAGTACCGATCCGATACCCAAATAGGGGAGTACCGATCCGATACCCAACTAGGGGAGTACCGATCCGATACCCAACTAGGGGAGTACCGATCCGATACCCAACTAGGGGAGTACTGATCAGATACCCAATTAGATGCACCCCATCTGACACTAATTAGGGGAGTACCGATCCGATACCCAACTAGGGGAGTATCGATCCGATACCCAAAGAGGGGAGTACCGAGCCGATACCCAACTAGGGGAGTACCAATCCGATACCCAACTAGGGAAAGTACCAAACCGATACCCAACTAGGGGAGTACCGATCCGATACCCAACTAGAGATGCACCGATCCGCTATCCAACTAGGGGTGCACTCACAGAGAAGTATACAGACTATTAATTAATCGGACTGATATCAGATCCGGGCCCAAACCCAAAGTGCTGGTGGTATTGCATCAAGTATCGAACGGTGTTGGAGCGGCGCTGGCCCCTAACCACAAGTGACGCCCTATAAAAAGGCAAATCTTTCATTAGAATCCAGGGCCCTGAAATTACCCAAATTCAGCCCATATGGAAGACATAAGAGCGCGTCAGCAGGGGGAAGAATCTATTCGACCGAGTGGCTTTTCGGCATGTGAAGAGCATAATGCACTGCGTGAGTGTTAATGAAGGTTCCCTCTGCCATGGGATGGAAGAAAGAGGGAAAGAAAGAAAGAAAGCAGGGTGGCTGGGAAAGATGGCATGACCACACACACTCACACACACACGTTGTTTTGGGGGACTGGGCGTCCTAAATACCTCGCGTACACATTGTCTGTGTGTAGTTGCCCATATGCAAGGAGAATTCTGTAACCCTAAACCCAACCTCAGCCACCAAAAGCAACGTTTTCCCCCTTTTTAGACGTTAAAAATATACCTTGTGGTTTGGGGTTTTATTTTAAAGGCTGCTCAGCTTGTGGGAGGAAAAAATTCTGGTTGAGCACAATGTCTATTTTTCAGGGTTGCTAACACAGTTGAGACATTTGTCCCTCAGTGAGGTACACACACACACACACACACACACACACACACCACCAGCCTAGCAATAATCTGTCGTAAAGACATGCGCTCACCTAGTTATTACCAGAGAAACATTTAGCAGATGAACGCAAATCAGGCACTGGATGCAACTCATGCTAAAATCACCAGCTCTTCCGTTACAATAAGATGAATAATGAGGGCTGAGCAATTAATCAAAAATTAATCAAAGCTGGCGTTCAATCAATGTAATTTTGATGGTTATTTTGGCTTATACTGTCCCTCTGCACTACATCTGTGTGTTTTTTCTTTCAATTCTTTTGGGGTAAATCACAAAATGTGCGCTCTATCATTAGAAAAAACGATCCCAGTTTTAATAGTTGAGCTTAAGGCTGGGCAATTAATCAAAAATTAATGGAAACCGACATTCAGAACCTCTACTTGACGCAATCTTATCCATAAAATTCTGTTAATACTTTCTCCAAGTGTGTATTCATATTCCGTCCCCTTGGTGTGCGGGTTGTTGCGTACTCCATAACCAGTCTGTCGTGAAGGTCTGAAATGAGGGCAAGATCCAAAATAAACGTTCATTAATCGCAATCGAGTTAAAATGTTCAATTGATCGTGATACTGATTTGTGATCGTCATCGCCAGCCCTTTTGGAGCTTATTTAAAGGTTGCTGTGTTCTTGTTAGTGAACTATGATCGCCATTAGACCGATTCCTAGATCTGCCCGATATTTCCAGCTGATATTTCAGGACATATTCATTGTACGTTGAAAGGTAGCGCCATAAAGCAGGTATGTCCAAGGGTCTGGAGGTGATTTATACGGCCTCGCAGCTTTATAGTATTAAAACGTATACGTTATTTTGTGGCAAAATATTTTGTAAGCAAAGTAGTAGTAAATCTTTCTGTCTTTATTGCCGCCAACTCTGGGCCTGCACGCCAAAAAAATTGTAACTAAGCATATTGTGCGCTTGTTCGCTTAGTTTAATGAACAAGACATGGGCTGTGTCCCGAGCTGCGTACTACTGCACTTAACAGTATGGTAGGTAAGGCACTATTATCACAATTTTCTGTGTGGGAGGAAGGACATTTCTCAGGAAATAGCTGGGGTTGTAGCTTAACAGCTCTCGATACACTAGGTAGTGCACTATGGAGTGTCAAACGCGCTATTCCTCATTTACCAGCATTGCAGATATAAGCATAAAAAACATCAGATATCGGCATCGGCCAATAATTCCCATATCGTGGATCCCTAGGAAAAAAACACAAAAATCGTACAACAGCACATCAATCAATCGGCTAAAAATGTCTGAAGCTACAATACTGCCTTGTTGTCATATCGCCTAAGCCCCTACGAATAATAAGCACTGAAAATGATATTCCAGGAAATACACATCGATAGAATAGAACGAGAACAGAGAACCTTTATTGTCCTTGTAAAGAACTGCAACGAAATTAGGAACGCTGCTCCAGTGTGACCTTGCTCCAGCATTGACATTTAAAGGTGGAAGAAACCCTCAGAGTGTTTTTCTGCATGTGTCTTCCCTGTAACTGAAAGCAATAATGTTTGATGCCTTTTTGTCTATTTGGTCCTTCTGCTACTGCACACCAACAGCAGACAAACGGCACGGATACCGAGATGGATGTGTACATTTGCCACTTTGTGTTCAAGACGTCACTCGCATGAAGATTCAATGTTGAAGCGCTTCCTTCATCTCTCTCTTTCTCTCTTTCCTCGCCCGTCTCCCTCGTAACCGCTGCGCTCCACACCCAGTTTAAAAAGCAGCAGCAGGAGTTCCAGATTTGGGCTTGAGCAATTTTAAGTATAGGGTCTACAAGAACTAAACAAGAAAACTGACTCACAATCAAGAAAAAAAGAACAGCAGTTCACTGTGTGTGCATACGTGTGCACTAACATTCCAATATAGCGTGTATAACACAGGGTTGGGCGATATGAACTCAAATCAACATCATGATTAATTTAACATTTAACATTCATTTATGATTAATGAACAATTCTTTTGTTTTACATTTTTTGTGCTTTGAACTCTTTTCAGGTCTATACTGTAAATATACTATTTAAAATGAGATTTTCTTCTAATGAATGAGAGCACATATTTTCGTTTTCAAAATAACTCAAAGATACACACACAGATGTAGTAGTGATGCACACTTCAGAAAAAATTTGATTTATTCGGACTCCCGATTCAACTCAAAATCGATTCACAATTTATGATTTATAAACCATTCGCAATTCAATACATAGATTCATTTGTCTTCATATATTTGCATATGTACGCATACTGACTGCATTTTCTTCGTGCTCATGCGAGGAGGGTCTACGTGGGCAGTTTTCGAATTTGCGCCATCTATAGGATTGGCGAGCTGAACTCATGTCGGTGGCGGGGAAAAGAAAACTAGTGTCATTACAATAGTTGAAAAATAGGAATAGACTTTTTGGAAAAATTAATCAATTTTGAATCAACAGAAAAAGAATCGCAAGTCGATTCGATTTTTTTGCACAACCCTAAGATGGCAGTGTGTTTTAATGTGTCGGTACATGAACGTACAAAGGAAAAAGTATTAACAGAATTTCAAAAATAATCAAGATTATGTTGATTTGAGGTTTTGAATGTGGGTTTTGATTCATTTTCAATTAACTACCTAGCCCTAGTATATCATTTCGTTTTACTCAATTTCTGTTCAGACCCTAATTACAACCACACATCAGGAATCACTTTGAGACACTACCAATCGTCAATTAATCGGTTTTCAAGCTTAAACTTCAGGATCAACATCGCTCCATTAGCAGGTCGGATCATGAGGTCAGTAAGACAAATGACACGTTAGCATAACATGTGCCAGGTTAGCGTACGGACGGTATAAAACGCAAGGCCTGTCTGGACTTCTCCACTTTAAATAAACGGAAGGGTCTGGAGGTTTAAAGGAACAAACGAAATAAATAACGCAGCGCCACAGCATCACAAAAGTCTCATTGTTCCTGACTCTCTAAAAGCCTGTGTGTGCCTCTCCACAGAAGAACAGATCCGTCTCTTTTTCCTTCGGGATGAGTCTCATACTAAAAAGCCTGTATTTATAAATAACATTAAAATTAGTCTCACTCTTATTACAGCCCGAGCACCACCAAAACAAAGACCGCCCCACAGTAGGCCACGCTCTGAAAGTCACAAAATGCAAATAAGCTCACTGCAAAAATCAGTTGGTAGTTGGGACTGTTTAGTGAATATTTTAGGAAATAGGAGTGCTCCTGTTCCAAAGTGTGCTGTTAATGCTGTTGTGAGCTGCTTTCTGTGCAAGGGAGGTGAAAACACATTTGTGGCGTGTGTGCTAAAAAAAACAATATGAGACTATAATGCATTACAACACATGGCTTAATGATGATGGGCGGATGAAGCAGTGGCCCTGGAGGCGGGTAAAAGCGGCTCTGCTTCCCCCCCCCCAAAAAAAGCTAAATCTGCACAGGACTTTCCAGCCAGTTTCACCCCAAAACACTGCAGTCATTTCTTCCAGTCTCAAGCTTTACAACCCAGTTCATAACATCTATTGGTAAAACATGGCTTTACAGATTAAACCAATAAGAAGGTGAAGTGGAATAAATGTCATAACAACTCGGCAGCAAGGCATCGCCTAAAGAGATTCTCTCCATCCATGCATTACAGGGAAAGCGAAGCACGCAAAGCATTAAAAAAGGGGCATTAAAACATGCAGAACTCTCCATCAATGCCAGCTGCTGGCAAAAAAGATGGCACAGAGCACCACACAAATACACACAGGAATTGAGTGGCAACTTCTGGTTTTCGGTAAACAATATGCACCCCGCCAGGGCATAAGTTCATGTATATTTCCTTGCAGTGTCCGTAATGTTTTGAATTCATTTTCCCAAGGTTTTTTTTTTTGTAGTCAGGGGCACAACCACAGCTCCTAGTGTTTTGAAGCTCAATTCAGCTCGACTCATTATTCACGCACCATTTAGCTGGAATGCCAAGGATTGAGAAGATCTTAAAGAAAAGATATGGGCAAGTTAATTTCTGCTCAAATCGTCCTCGGAATTACGCTTAAGAAGCAGTGTGACGAAGGGTTTGGAGCAGCTTCGACTTCACGTCAGTCTGATGGTTGCGTTAACGTTGATGGAACGTTACTTCGAGGTTTCGACTGAGCGTCAAGCTTTGATCAGCTACGTCACCCTCACGATTTTTCAGACCCATGTGCAGTGTAAAATCATTTTTTTATGTATATAAAATCAACTCAAAACGTACTCAAGGCAGACAACATTGAAGCAGTAGGAACAGGTTGAGAATCCCCAATTACAACGTCGAATTGACGTTAAATCCACCCAACAACTGGACGTAGAATCTACGTTTAAATTGACGTTTGAGAACTTGAACTGACACTGAATTGCCGTTCATTTAAACAACAGATTTGAGACATGTTTTTAACTAAATGTTTAAAAAATCGTTATTTCAACTTGCAACTGACATTAAATGAATGTTAAAATGGAACGTTACACGAACGAGACATTAACGTTCAATGTTTAAATGTTCAACTTGAGGTGTTGAATCTAACGTTGGTTTAACGGGACACACTTTTGCTGCATGAGACCGGGCTTAAAAAACTAACGAACGTGTCACTTTCTTCCTCTGTCACCAAGCTTAGGTCAAGACGGATTTAAATAGTAAAATCAGACTTTTTATCAACCCAAAATGAAACAGTCGGGGACGAGAGGAGGAAAGAGAAAAATCCTCCCCTCACGTAAAAACTCACCGTCCGTCCGTCCGTCCGCGCATTTCTCTCCGTTACCACGTCGCTCTCCTTCTCTCCTTCCTCCGGTAACGGCAACAACGAGAAGGGGGGAAAAAATCCACTTTTCACTTGACGAGCCCAAAATATTTCGCTTCGATTCCGCGAATGTACAAGTCGAGTTTCTCTCCAAACAGCAGCGCGCCACACGGCCACGTTAATCCGGTCTGAGGGGCAGTTTCTTCAGAGAGGAGAAACGGCTTCGCTGGCGCTTCGTCAGAGAGTTGCTCGCCCGAATACACACACACACACTCACACACACAATCATACACACCAACCTCACCAACACCAACCACCTTCGCCTCGCCTCCGCCTCCGCCCGCCTCCTCCGCCGCCCTCCGCCTCCCGCCTCCTCTCCTGCCCGCCCCGCCTCCGCCCGCCTCCTCTCCTCCGCCTCGCCTCGCCCGCCTCCTCTCTCCGCCTGCCTCCCTCTCTCCGCCCGCCTCTCGCCTCTCTCTCGCCTTCTCTCTCTCGCTCGCTCGCTCACCTCTCTCTCTCTCTCTCTCTCTCTCGCTCGCTCTCTCTCTCTCTCTCGCTCGCTCGCTCGCCTCTTCAATGCCTCTCTCGCTCGCTCTCTCTCGCTCGCTCTCTGCCTTCCTGCTCGACGCGCTTCTCTCGCAGGTCGCTCGCTCGGGGAGTTTCGAAGCTCTTCGTGTCCGCTCGGCTCTTTCCGGAAAAGCCTCAGTTTGCTGCCTAACTAAATAGCAATATGTCACAAACACAAGTCAAAAATAAACTTACTGTCAGCGGCTAAGAAAGACGAGACTTACGTGGCTCCAGTTTTAATAATAACAGTACCAATAAGGCACAGAAAATAGAAATATAAATATAGTATAAAAATATACACTTTCAACTAGAAGTAGAAAGTGGGTGATTATTTGAAAGTGAGTGATGTAGATGAAATGCAATTAAAGTGTGTGTTTGGGGGGTTTTAACCTGTTTATTAATAAAGGCTGTCACCTTGTTACAACACTGCATTCCCGAGGAAAACTCTTCTGCAAGTCCACAGAGAAGAAAAACACATATTAGTCTTCCGCTTCTAGTACAGGGTGAAAGTCTGGCCTTTGATTTACATAACAGAAGGCTGAGGGTTCGATTTCATAATATCCTCAAGCAGATCGTCATGTTCCTTTCTCAAACATAAACATATAAACATAGATCATAAAGCATGAATATTATAATATTGTCAATGAACACAGTACGTACACACAGGGCAATCGCGAATCTAAATGTGACCTCTGACCACCATTTAACCTATCCGGGTGGAAGGAGCAGTGGGCAGCCAATGTTTCTCGGGAGCAGCATTTTCAGATCGGTACTTGCTCATGAGCACCTCAGTGGTAACTTTATCAACTCTGGATTCAAAACCTTTACCTTCTGATCACGGGGCGAACACCCTAGATCCTACCGTTACACCACCATCTGCCCCAACTGCACCAACGAAACAATTAGGTTACAATAAGGCTAGTATTCATTTGGCCATTGTGGTCCTGGATTGTCTTTTTACACCTAATGTGCATGATCTGTGACAGTTTCCAATTTGGAAAAATTCCCCAGGCAGAGACAGTCTATTAACCAAAAGGTATCTTTATATAGTCTGAGTTAACATGTAAAGCCTTCTCCTTAGCTGAAGTTTATCGAACAGGAGTGAAGTGGAGAAACTACACTCTATGTACAATCATTTTAACAGTTTGTGCAAATATCGTAACATCGGTCAAGTGAGAAAAAACAATCAGTGATACTGTACAAGCATATGACAATATATATACTTAGTCAGTGAAACATTAGGACAATTCCTATCAACAGTTAGGCTGTTCAAAAATTCCATCACCGCATCAATATCGATTTCCGTCAAAAAATATGGCGATGTTTATCTGTACCTCGCAGAGACGATTTTTTCCGCGGCTATGCATTACCGCGACCGCTACAAGGAGAGCTTATATAAAAAACGTGACACTGGCGTAAAACTTAAACCAAATAGAGCCACGCGCTGAAGCGTTCGCCATTAAATCACCGCCTGGCCTAGTATGTTGGCAACCGTTTAAAACAAGTTAATTTATAACCGCTAAAACTATATTGACGAAAGTTAGGGCCTTAAATAAATCGACATTTAATCTAACGAGAATTGAATCGATCATGACCTTGTGAATCTGGAATTCCATCTACAGGAAATCAGCAACGATACCCAGCCCTACTAAATATGTCATTCTTTATTAAGAAATATCAACATATCAATATTAAATCTTCTTTCAGATTACATCTATAGATAATAGTGATTATAATAGCATCTTTTGTTGCAAACACAGGAAAGAAATTCATTTGTTTATCAAAAGAAATTAACTAAGATGCCAATTCCTAAAAGTTGGGACACCCTCATTTAATGGTATTATTAATTTTGTTAAAATAACCTTTTTCTATAACCATATATCATGATGTCAGAGATTTTTCCAATTCTTCAATACAAAAATTTTGAAGGATGTCTTGTATCCACAGTCCATCTCAAATCACCCCAATCAGATCTCAATACGATTCAGTTCTGTGCCCTATTCTGGCCATTCCTCTCCGTTTCTTACTCATAAGCCACTCCTTGGTAGATTTACTGGAATGTTTTGGGTCATTGTCATGTTGCATGGTCCAACTCCTCTTCAGCTTCAATATCTGGACAGATGGTTGCACATTGTAGTCAAGCACCCTCTGATACGATAAAGAATTCATTGTGGATTCTGTGATGATGATCTGACCAGGTCCGGCTGCAGAAAAGCAGCCCCAAACCACAACATTTCCACCCCCATGTTTCACAGCGGGTATGAGTTTTTCTCTTGCTCAAAAGCTGTCTTTGGTTTAGGCCAAACATGTCATCCTGTAGTGTGTGCACATAATTGAATTTTAGATTTATCTGTCCAAAGCATGTTGTTCCAAAGTCCTGGTCTAGGTGGCCTCTGCCAAACTGCAGTCTTCCCCTGATGTTTTTTTAATAGCACAGCAGTTTCCTCTTGCACACGTCCTGTGTAAATCAAACTTATACAGTCTCTTTACGATGGTAGGTGCGTCCACCTTGACATCAACTGTAATAAGATCCTTCTGTATGTCCTTGATGACATTTTAGGATCTTTTTGAGACTTCGTTTGAAAGCATCTTGCGGCTCATACGGGGCTGAATATGCTACAGTTATTTTAAAAGCCCTCGTTTGTACATTATCTTCGACACAGAAATCCACTGATTCCAAAGTCTCTTGGAGATGTATTTATATGCCTTTTCAGATTCAAAAGCATCAACAATTGTCATTCTGAAGAATTCAGAGAGCTCTTTGGATCTCACCATGGTGAAGGCACTCATTTCAACAATCAAGAGCAAACCAAATGAAATATTTGTAATTATGACAAGTTTAAAATATGACAGGTTCCACCAAAAAGCTCTGTAAGAATGTTAATATTTTAACCTTATGTGGTACACCTGAGTGGAATTCTAGAAATTTTAAATATGAATGAATGTGAGGGTGTCTTAACTTTTTCCTCAGTATGAATTGCCAATTTATTAAGTAATTAAAAAAATTAACGTGTTTCTTGTTTTAGCACAAATGATGCAGTTCTATATATATGTATAATCTGAAAGAACATTCAATAGTGATATGTTGATATTTCTTAATAAAAAAAAGGAAATATTTAATATTTATCCTAACCTAACTTTTTTACATGACTGTGTGTGTGTATATATATATATATATATATATATATATATATATATATATATATATATATATATATATATATATATACATACATATATATATATATGTATATATATATATATATACACACACACATATAAGTACATACATAGATAGATAGATAGATAGATAGATATACAGTATTGTGCAAAGGTTTTAGGCAGGTGTGAAAAAATGCTGTAAACAAAGAATGCTTTCAGAAATGGAAGTGTTAATCATTTATTTTCATCAATCAACAAAATGCAGTGAATGAACAAAAGAAATCTAAATCAAATCAATATTTGGTGTGACCACCTCTTTGCCTTCAAAAACAGCATCAATTTTTCTAGGTACACTTGCACACAGTTTTGAACTGGCTGGTAGGTTGTTCCAAAACATCTTGGGAGAACTAACCACAGATCTATAATCCTATAACCCACAAAATAATAGCATGACTACAAATAATATAATGACTTAATCCTACAAAATCCCTGACTTTGTGCAAGTGTACCTAGAAGAATTGATGCTGGTTTGAAGGCAAAAGGTAGTAACACCAAATATTGATTTGATTTAGATTTTTCTTTTGTTCGCTCACTTTGCATTTTGTAAATTGATAAAAATAAACAATCATTATTTATATTTCTGAAAGCATTCTTTGTTTACAGCATTTTTTCACACCTGCCTAAAACTTTTGCACATATAATGTGTTTGCTTGTCACTGTCTCCTTTTTAAGTCTGCTTGTCACTTTCAATATTGAAATGTCGCGAAATCTTTCATGATTTTAAAGCAAACAAAAATAAAAACAAAATTTTAAATCTGGTAAATGCCACAGTAACAGTAAACCTATCTGGATATGGTCATTTAGAGAAGTTAAGTGTGGTTCTCATGCATTGATCTTTTTCGTAAAGTGACCTGGAAATAAGTACTATCCTGACTGAAGACACCTTACCATAATCTAGGCTGATAAAACTTTGGATAGATGCACTATGTGTTTTAGGTTAAAGAAATGAAGGTTGAAACTGCTTTAAGGAAAAAACTTCCAGAAAATGTGAAAAGATTATATTGGAAGCACAATGCTACCTTTTCTTTTCTATCACTGATATTAAAACTTGTATTGATACGGATACTGATGCCCAGATGTGTTATGAGCGCTCTTTGCTTTATGGACATGCAGGTGATTATGCTCATCTGGCTCTTATATAATGTAATGTTAAATCCTGGTTAACAAGACAGGGGTGTATTGCATGTCTGACTGAGATGCATCTGCCATACACCCCCCATTTAGAGTATTCCAGTTAATCTCCTTCTACAGAGGTGTTTAAGAGAGCATTCTTCTCTAAATGTCGAGGTAAACATGTATTTTCATTCTGGTATTGATTTGAGGTTTTACCACAAAGCCCTATATTTAAGAGTAGGCAATTAAAAATTCCATACACGCTCAAATAACCGTCCTTCAGGGATTTTGCCGTCTGTTTGAGGAAAACAACAAGAGAAAAGAACGTCTCAAGGACCAGGTGAGAGACAAGCGGGCAGGACATAAAAACAAATGTCCTTCGGCTCTCTGGAGTCACAACAAGCAAAATGTGACACTTTCCAGGTGGAGAGCGAATGTGAAAGAGGCGAACAGGGACAATAACGGGAAGGGGAGGGGGACTGGAGGGAGAAGAAGGGCGAGTGAGCCTTGGATAATCTGCCATGTCTGAAGACAGTCTTTGGTTACCGAGAATTCAAAGCCAGAACGGCCAGTCAAAGAGAGCAGTGGACAATGCAAATCAGAGCCAATTTTGCCTGGTTTTTCAATACAGAAAGGAGCAAATCAACATCACAAAGTAAAAATGTGTTTAATAATCTGGCATTTCACCAACAGATCAGTGTAGTGTGTTATAATAAACTGTGGCTTTCATAGAGGAAAAACCTTGGAAAAACAGAAGATTTGGCAGTTATCCACCATGAACTGACCATGAACAAAAATGGTACAATTTTATCCAAGAAAATGTCGCGTTTAATTAATATTGTACCCAAAAATGCGAAGGCCAAATGGATGATCTGGCTGCAATATTTGAACAATAAAAGGGTGAGAAAACAAAGCCTTGTTACAACTTCTACGCCTTTCCAACATGATTTCATCTGTCGATAGATAGATAGATAGATAGATAGATAGATAGATAGATAGATAGATAGATAATTAGATAGATAGATAATTAGATAGATAAATGGATGGATAGATTGACGGATGAATAAAATGATGGTTGGATGGAACCTCTGCATTTTTCACTTAACTATAGTTTTGCAGACAGACAAAAAGAGATAGAGAATATGATATTTTGTCACTATAGATAGACAGACAGACAGACAGACAGGATAGACAGATAGATAGATAGATAGATAGATAGATAGATAGATAAAATAATGGATAGATGGATGGATGAATGAAAGGATGGATGGAACTTCTACATTTTCACATGAAATACTTTCATAGACAGGCAAATAGAGAGAGAAAGAATGTGATTTTTAGTCATGATAGATAGATAGATAGATAGATAGATAGATAGATAGATAGATAGATAGATAGATAGATAGACAGATAGATAGATAGAGAGATAGGTCAGATAGATAGATAGTGTGGATGAATGGAACTTCTACATTTTCACAAATTGAATTCAGTGTTCCATAGGTAACCACATAGAGAGAGAGAGAGAGAGAGAGAGAGAAGGAGTATACATAGCTAGCTAGATAGAGAGAGGGAAGGAGTGATATTTCGTCATAATAGATAGATTGTGAAAGTGAGTATTTGTCATTGTGAACACAGCACAGCACAAAACGCACCACAACCAAAAGTGACCTCTGCGTTTGACCCGTCCGTGAGGGAGCAGTGGGCAGAAGGGTCTTTTGTTCTCTTAGCTCTGCTCATGTTATTCAAAGTGTGTGATTGTACTTTGGTTTAATTGATTTGTTGTGTTTGGCCTGTAGCATATTTTATCAGCGTCAAACTAGGCATTAAAGTGTAATGGTCCCTATCCTTGGCCTTTCATGACGAGCTCTTTTAATAAAAATGTCTAGGTGTCTTCATAAATTTACAGCTTCACATTGGCTTTGGATCAGATCCAAATGGAAGATTTTAAATTTCAGTGCACTCAAGTGGCAATGGCGCATGAACGGGTTAAACACAAGCTGAGATAAGTCTCCGGGCAATTTCTTACCAAATTACATTCGCGAGACCGAGATCTGTTTCCACAGAATCTGTTTAAGTGACATCATCTCTGTCCGCTGTCAGTGTTTCCTCCACAGACGGG
>JAVGVS010000445.1:0-267500 GCA_032718565.1 Distichodus sexfasciatus | reverse complement strand
AAACACAAAGAGGTGTGAAGCGTAACTGGGGCCCTTCTGTCGTGAGTGGGGGTGGGTTAGAGTGGGATTTTGGGTGGTGAGCTGAGCTCCTGTTTCTCAGGCCCAGAGTGAGAAACCAAATCTGTTTGAGAGTGAAGTCAGGGGGTCTCCAGAGCCACTTCGCTCATTGATCTGCACTGGAGAGCCAAGCGGCAGCAGAAGCAGCAGAAGCGTCTGGCTTTTATCTATGTATCTTTTATACACATTTCTTATAATAACAATATGTTTTGCTTGGAATATGGCTTTGTTCTCCCTTTTGTCAATATATAACAGATATAAAAATATATATATATACTGTATATATGTACAGCAGTACAAAGAGTATATATGTATATATTTCTGCATCTCTCTCTCTCTCTCTCTCTCTCTCTCTCTATCTATCTATCTATCTATCTATCTATCTATCTATCTATCTATCTATCTATCTATATTTCTGACTCAGAATGGGCTGTATTACAAAAGAAGCAACTTGTGGGGTCAAGAAGGTGTAGATGTGAGGTGAATAAAACAATTTTGGCAGTGTTTTGTTCCTTCTCTGCAATTTAACATCATCAAAAATTGTACTTTCACCTTGATCAATTAATTAATCAATTAATCAATTAATTACACACACAATCATTTGAATTACACTTCCTGAAAATAAAAAAATCTTCTAATTTAAATATCTTTTCAACTTTATTCTAAGCATTTTAGATGTCTACTGGCGTAATTTTAGAAAATACGCTTCACTTACTTGAATTCTTATACAGAACCAGACTTAAAAATGAATTTAGAAGAAAAACACTGAAAATGCATTGCCTTGAGTGTGCAACTAACCGATCTGAAAATTTTCACAGAGGCACAAAAGAACATTTCTAATTAATTGTGGACTGACTAACCACCTTTCCACCACATTTTTTGGAGTTTCAGTAACCACCCCACACCAGCTGTCCTACACACACCAACGCAGGCAGTCAACACTTCAGCAATTTTCATTCTTCTCAACGCGCTCGAGCCTCTGTAGCGCTTCTACCAAGAGAACGCGAAGAAATCTCCAAGACCTGGCAGCGTGTTGTGAGGAGCAGAGCGCGCATATGGCCGAACAGGACGGCGAGGGAAAAGCCACGCTCCTACAGAATGCAAATGAGGCTCCCGGTTAATGCTTTTTGTGTGGAAATACGTGACGAGGAGGTCGGAAACGTGACACCGCCGGCCCAAAAACGCTTAATTAGGATGAATGAAGGAGTTGATTATGATAAAATGTGACCAGTGAAACAGGCAATCCATCAACGTGGCACACGTCAAACGGGCCAAAAGGAAGATTTCCTTGCCGTGACAAATGTGATGCTTTTACCTCGGTTGTCTTTGTGAAATTGCTAATAAACCTTGAAATAAACTTAGTTTCACATCAATCCAAACGCATAATGGGCTTTATTCACAAATCGTTCGCAGGAAGACATTTGTTGTTGAGGCCTACACGGTTTTCACCAAGATTCCGACATCCATCAGTGTTTATTTGGGATTTGTTCTCAGGTCTTAGAACCATTACAATCTACAAATGGTGAAGAACACATTTTATTACATGCCTCCTGTTTGTGTGAAACAAATTCTAGTCTAGAATTTAGTCTGTTTAGGTTCTCAGTCTTCCAGGACATGGTCGTCTTTAGGTCTTCAAAATTCTTGAAGATGTTTCATCTCTCATACGAAAGGCTTCTTCAGTTCTAAGCAATTGGATGAGTTCCAGATATTTATGCTCTCCATTCACCAAGATTTTGGTGAATAAGGCCCTATGATCTTGAACTCAAGTTGCTCCATGGAGCCTGCTCCTGTACCTGTCACTCTACATACAACAATCAGTTTTGGTAAAGTTTTCAAGCTACAGTCAATCTTTTTTATTCAGTAATAATTCATATTTGGACTGTAGTAAACTCTTAGGGCCTGTGTTCACCAAACACAGTACCTATTTTTAATACAAATCCAATGAGCTTCAGCGTTCAGAGCGCTAAGCGCCTTTAGGGGAAAAACAGACACCAGTGGAGACGTTTTTTAACCGTGGCGCTCAGAGCACCTTAAGTTGAAACTTTTAGAACAGTGCTGTGCCTGTGAATGTCACTTCTCTCTTGCTAGCCAATCAGAATTGAGCAAGGGGCCGCACATATAAATCAGTGGTACTCTCCCAGCTGGTTTCTTGCGCGGTTTATCTCATGCAGCCAATCTCTACGTCTCAAAGACATATGAGGATCTGGTTCAAACACTGCAGCTAATGCCAAGATGTGATTTCTCTCCATTGAAATGATAATCTTGTCAGCAATGACAATGTTTACATGAAATGGGAACGAACGCGGAAGATGCTTTTTGTAACTTAGCAACATCAAACGCTAAGAAAAGCGCAGAGAAAGCGCTCTGGAAGTGAGGTATTGACCACCTCCGCGCAAAAAAACGCATTTGGTAGACTTAAAGCGAATTAATGAATAAAATGTCAAAAATCTTTGAAAAGTGAGAAAAGCAATAGTGTTTTTTGTTACGTTGTTAAGATTTGTCGTACTACAACAACCATTACTGGAAAAGCTACAATGCTTTAAAAGTAGCTTCACTACTGAAAAGGTGGTTATTACATTTTCACATTTATACGGTTGAGTTAATTTTGGCTAGCTACTCCCACACCCTGACATCAACTAGCAGTTCCATAAAAAAGCTCAAACGACGCTTCATTCTCCCACAAAAAACTGAAAAATAAAAAGTAGAAAGAATTTAAACAACTTTCCACCGCGCAGGACGGAGAGTCTTCCTCGCCACGCTTTTTAAGACGTTTATTCATGACAAACATTGTGACATGCCAACACGCAACGGAGCTCGGCTATTGTTTGAGATCCCAGCATGCCTCTTGTTGCCTAGGAACCGGCAACAATGACCCGGTTTTCTGCTTCTGAATCCCTCTCTCCCACTTTCCTGGTAAATCGAGTCACATTCTTTCTGCCCAGTTTGGGATCGGCTGAAAATTTGCAGCATTTGCATATGACTTGATTGAATGGATTGCAAACCAAGTGATGCAGCATGGAGAGAAAAGTAAATTTCCTGGATTGGGTTTAATCTTTACCAATTACATAATCAGTACGTATAAAAACATACATTCACATTTCTACATACTTACATTTCTTTTTAAGTTATTCGAGCAAACTCTTTAAACTTCGCTTAATTTACTTGACGAGCACGAGATCGTATTATTGTAATGGGTGATTTTGTATTTTTTGGAGTTATTTTCTTTCCTAGGAATATTTTTCCTATGTATAGTCATTTGCTGCAGGTTTACACTCTGCTTAGACAGTACAATATATCACTGTGTTATGCTGAAATGATATAACTGCCAATTTACAGAAATTTCTTACAGTGTACAGTATTTTACTGTTCTGAAATTAAACTAAAATACTGTAGGGAACATTGTACTTTTCAGCAAGTGGTAATGGCATACTGTATTTTATTTTGTTATGCAAATGCTGTAGTGAGCTAACTGTAAAATCAGTTACATCAGTAATATGCTGTAAGAAAAAAGTAAATGTACAGCAGTTGTTTACAACATATCGCTTTTAACTGTGTTCTAACAAATATAGTAAAATGGTGAAGTATAATAACTGCAAATTTACAGAAATGGGTTACAGTATACAGTATATTACTGTCTTATGAGAATAAAGTGAAATACATCAGTGAAAACTGTACATATGGTTACAGTTTACAGTATTTTACTGTGTTATGAAAACAATATTATGCTGTAAGAAAAACTAAATTTACAGAAATTGGTATTGTATTTTACCGTTGTGAATATATGATATAATATTATAGTGAAATATCAGCAAATTTGTAGCAGTTGTTTACAGTGTACAGTATATTACTGTATTTTGAAAATTATGTTAAATACTGTAGGAAAAAATTAACTTTAAAGCACTTGTTTATAGCGTATTGTATTTCACTTGGTTATGAAAATACAGCAAAATACTTAAGTAGAATAACTGCAAAATACCGTAGCAAAATAACAGTAAATGCACAGCAGTTGGTTACCGTGTGAGTGTTTGTATGTGGTGGAGTCAACTGGACTTGTGCTGTAAAGTGCGGCGACTCTGCTGCTGTGCCACATTGGGATGGGTTGGGGGTGGGGGTGGGGGTGGTGTGGGAGAGATGAGGGTCATGTGACTGTGGCAAGGTGACCCCCACCTCCTAATTTATGTTCCGAGGTTGCCAGGTCTCTACAGGAGGAAGTTTGTCATCAGCATCGCTCCAGTGTGAGGTTACTTGCATCCCATAATCTACTTTCCCTTTTTGGCATCAATGACACAGAAATACACGTCTGTTAACTTCATTTCACAAACGAGACACATCGTTGCACTCATATTTCCTGCAGAAACAATGTATTTGTTGCTGGTTTAATAATTTGTGTTGCTTCCTCACAATAATTTCCTTATAAATTAAGGTAAATTTAGCCACAGAGGGTTGGATAGGAATGTACATTTTGTGTTGATGGCATTTTTGTAGGGAACGCTGTATGCTGAAATGTTTTTATTAACCGCATTTACAATTATAAACGATAAAGTCCAGGCAGAGCCGTGACAGTTACTGTACTTAAAATCCTGTCCATGACAAGACCGAGTACAAATATGGCCAAGTCCGAGACAAAACCGAAACCTTCAAAAACTGGTCTCGAGACCGGTCTCATGTACGACAACACTAGCGTGGTGAGCAACATAATAATCACGTTGTTGCTTAATTTTATTCTGAATGCGACATTGGTCAACATTTGGCAACGTTTGTGACAATCGGGGAATAAAGACTCCTCCTACAAGTTATGACTAACATTTAAAGTTTGATTGCTTTGTTTTTGATCACTACAACAGAAATTCTGACTCAGTATCACCCTGAATGTACTGTATTACAAAAGCAACTATTGATCTGCTCAAGCACGTATTTTTCGTGTGAGGTAAATAAAATAATTTCAGCAGTGTCCTGTTGATTGTCTGTTATGAGATGACATCAAAAGATATGGACGTTTTCACAGTGACTAATGAAGTGCTCTCGTTACATAAATAACGAAATTGTAGATGCAATCATTTCTATTACGCTTTCTAGAAAATACATTTCCTCTCGCCGACGGGATCGCATGAGGTTAGTGTTGGGCCACTTAAAGCACACAAATAAATGAAAAAATGACAGCGATTATGAAGAGCCGTGTAGAGTCACATCAACGGAAGTTCAAAACGCTTCATGATCATGTGGCTCATGTATTTCCAGAAAGTTCTTAAATGAGGTAAATATAGAGACAAAACTGTGATTTTTGTTTATTAATACTCAATAAATTCATTGAATTACAATATTTTTGTAGTACATGTTGGTGTATTATGGTGAATATCTCTGTTAAAAATATTTATAGATATTAACAGCTTGTTTAACAGATTTTAATCTCAGCCAGGTTAAATAGCTTGTGTTAAATAATTATTTTTGTTAAATCGCTATTTATAGTTTTTAAACTTGTATGGTATCCAGAGAACACACATTACAATGTTTATTAATATAGACAACGGTCAAATGTTTGCTCACATGCTTTATTTTTGTTATATTCTACTGTTTAGATTAATATTGAAAACGTCAGACCCATGAAGTAACACATATATTTATGTAGTAAACAAAACTGTGTTTAATAAACTAAATATGTTTTATTTTTCACATTCTTTACAGTAGCCACCTGATGCTGTGATGACTGCTTTGTACACAGTCAGATTCATGAGATATTCATCTGGAATGGAGTTAATTTCCGAACTTTTTCCCCAAACAAAAACAAAATGTTTGTGGCAGGTTTGCAGCAAACTTGCGGTTAATTTGTGGCCAGCAGTGGCGTTCGACAGAATATGTTGCTACAACTTTGCCATTGTCAGTCACTAGTGGCAAACTGGCAGCAATGTTCTGGCAAAAATAACAAATTTGCCCACTAGCGACAACCTTGAAGTGAACTGTTGGTGGCAAATTTGCCAGGTGCCACAAGGTTTGCTAGAAGTAGACCTCAAATTTTCCACAAACCTAGTTTACATGTGAAAATATCACCTTGCTGCAAATTTGCGGCAACATTGCCAAAGGTTACGGGCAACTGTTTGCCAGAAGCCTTAAAGTTTTGTAAAGGTTGCCATGTTAAGCTTAGAGAGCAAAGTCTTCCTATCCTCGTCAATTACTACTAAACACATTAAGCCAGCCGGGTTAATACACACTCTTTTGAGTGCATGTGAGAGAAAAATGTCAGCATGCAAACTAAACTTAGCAAAGTAAATTATAGCTAAATTAGTACTACTACTATTAGTAACACAGTACACATTTACACACATTTACTGGACAAAATTAGAATTGTATTTATGATTGTAATTGTGTTTATGACTGTAATTGTGGTTCTCTCCACTTGACTGCTGTTACAGTAGTTGGTGGTGTAACGGTAGGGTGTTCGCCCTGTGATCAGAAGGTCGCAGGTTCGAATCCAGGACTGGTAAAGTTACCACTGAGGTACTAATGAGCAAGGTACTGTCCCCAAGCACTGCTCTCCCCGGGCGTATGTTAGCTACCCGCTGCTCCTTCACAGATACGTTAAATGCAGCGGTCACATTTTGTTGTGCTGTGCTGTGGTGTGTTCACACTGACAAATAATCACTCACTTTCATACAGCTCTGGAAAAAAAAAAAAAAGAGAGTGTAAAAATTTTTTGTGAATTTAAAATGTACAGGTTGCTCTTCTTTTATGACCTATTGCAGTTGCAGGACTGTGAAAAATTAGAAGGCAGTCCATATTTTTATATATAACTGCAATTCTGTTTTTATAGCAGCTATTCCATGTGTCATAATCCAACACCTATAAACCTGATTCAATTTGCTGACTAGAGGAAACAGACCTCAGCAAATGAGGACTTGTGGACCGTATTCTTATAACGATATAATTATAAAATAATTTATATGTGTAGTTTGCAACTTCCAGGTTGGACTAAAATCATTTACTCCATAAGATAATAGATAAGATAATTTACTCAAAAAATGTTTGGAATTTTGAAATAAGCATGGTAAAGTTGTAAACGAACATTAACTGGTATATTTTACACAGACACACAGCCACAAACTTCAGCATCAATCAATCAGAAATAAAGTCTCTTTTTCCGGAGCTGTTTTATCGAAACATTATTTGCACGTATTACTGACTGTAATTTTTCTCCACTTGATTGTTGTTACGATATTTGCACGTTATTGCATATTATTACATATTACTGGATGCAGTTTCTCCATTTGACTGCTGTTACACTATTTGTACATATTCCTGATTGTAATTTTGTGAAATATTATTTGCATATAACATTGTTTGTACATGTTACTAGTTCTCCATTTGACTACTGTTTGATTTCTGCATGTAACTAAAATACACATTCTCTTTTCTACCTCTAGTTTAGAGTTTTATATTTTATAAAGTATTTATACATGTAAAAATGTGTAAAATTCACCTCGTTTCTCTTTATACTTGTATATAGATGAGATGACGAAAATATTTGGACAGGTAAAACTAGACGCGTTGAAATCTTAGTTCAGTCTCATTTTCTCAGCCTAAAATAACTACATTTCTTCATGGCTTTATTTTCAAATATTTGTTTTTTAGCTTTTTATCATCTCGTCTTAGACTTGGAACAAAAAAGTTGATGTAAATTTTATATCCTAAGTTAGCAAAATTAACTCCTTAAGAACTGGTCCTGGGTTTGAACCGGGGCCTTTCTGTGTGGACTTTTCTCCGGGTGATCTGGTTTCCTCCCACAGTCCAAAGGCATGCAATATAGGTTAATTGGCAACTCTAAATTAGCGACTAGCAGATGCCAAGCAACATCTGCTTATTCAGGTTTCATACTTATTTGTGTCGAACTCTGACCTTATTGTCTAATTATTTAAGCATAAAAACGTACGGAATTTGAAGTTTTGCAGACAGGCTGGACCTGCTCATCATGTTTCTGTTGGTGCAAAAATATTCAACTTATTTCAAGATTTTGTTGTGCGTGTGGAGGAAGCTTTTGTCAGTTTTACTTTCTGAGCCGTGGGTGGAAAGGTCAAAGCAAGAAAATTATGAACATGAAAGGGCAAAAAGAAAGAAATTTCACCATCAAGTTGAAAGTCTATGTGTCAGCAGTGAAACGTAGCTTCGTCCTGTTCTTACCACATTTGGCTGCATTTCACGTATTGCAGTAACAGAACAGAGTCTCAAAGTGTGAATCTGTTTTAATGTGAGTTTTTTCACCAAATCATAAAACAAGGGAAATATATAAACACTCTGATAAAGTAACAACACCAAACCACTTTTATTCAGAGGCGGGAAAAGAAGACAACTCGACTACTTGAGTCAGAGTGAGCATGTTTCTGGTCAAATATTTAGTCAAAAATTTAGTCAAAGTGTAAAATTTAAGTACTTACACTGATCCAAAATGCAGCTGTGAGACTCGACTACAATGGTCCTAAATTTTCCTCCGTACCATACCTCTACTACGGAACCTGCACTTGCTCCCTGTGGCTGCTTCAGGTTCAAATCCTAAACACTCACCTTCAAGACCAAGACTGGAACAGAAGCTCCTTATTTATCAGCACTGATCAAGCAGCGTCAAATCACATTGTCACTCGTCTTAAACCACCGATACTCAAAAGTTTTTTGTCAAAGATTTTTTGTCAAAGTGAACACAGCACAGCACACAGTGCACCACAACCAAAGGTGACCTCTGCATTTGACCCGTCCGTGAAGGAGCAGTAAGCAGCTGACAAGAGACGTACCTTGCTCATGAGTACCTGAGTGGTACCTTTAACAGTCGGGGATTCGAACCAGCGACCAGTGGGGCAAACACCCTAACCTTTACACTACAAATTTTCTGCCAAAATCCCAAGGAAGGCAAAGAAAACACCGTTTTTCATGAACTCAGTGCAGAACTATCCACAAAGACAAGCCACAGGTCAGCAAACCAACGCCACTGTAAATGAACCTAATATGTCACCCGAGATTAAGGAATACTGATCTCACTGAAAAAATTAGCACAGCCAAAATATTCCACCCACCGCTATCGACCAATCACGAAGGCAGTAGCATGTCAGCCTCCGGGTTGCCAGGTACCACTGATCTGCAGCTACAAGCATTCTGGGTTACAAAGGTCTGACACTACTAAAACTAAAAGGCCTCGCTATGACTCTCAAAAACGTCTCGACAAAAGCAGAAACAAAACGAGGATCAGCACAGGAGATGCGTTTGAAAGATGGAGACGACTGAAAGTGGAGGAGAATTTGAAGACAGATGGCGAAGTGGCTAATTTTCTACTGGACAGGTAAGATTTAGGCAAGGTTGGCTAACTTGGATCACCACTAGACGTAGGGATGAATATTTCACATATTTTTAACAGTTGAATAACGTTATTCATGTTAGATCATAGACTGCTGGTGGGTCATCGATGCGACTGAATTGTTGGAGAAACAAAAAAAGGTGACTTGTGATGGCTAACATCAGCATCACGTTACGCTGAGACAGTGTGGTAACGGTGCAAACATTAGCACACTAATTATGGCGATACTATAATGGCTACCAGTACATAGCGTTAGACACTAGATTGGCCAAATATGAGGACCAACCTCACCAACCTCGAATCTGGGTGTTCTGAATTTGAGCACAGTACCAATTTTGGCCACAACCTTACATATAGCTCTTTCAGATTAAGGAATGGTCGTGAACTGCAAAGCACTGTTTAATGTCACTCTAGATAACAGCGTCTGTTAAATGTTGTAAATGTTTACTCCTGATGTTCAGCTCTTGCAGCATCTCGTTTAACAAGATGTGGGATACTTCCATCTCTGTTTATTGTCAAACCAACAATAACCAATAAATGAACCAGATTAGAAACTCTGCGGGACTCTACTTCTTCAGCAGAAAGTAGTTTATTTAAATTCAATTAAAGGCCACATTCTGGAGTCTGTCCTCGTTCGTCTTGGCTCAAAATCACACACAGCACCTGAGACGGCTCTCCCGCCTCCCACGACAGAAAGCTATTTAATTTCTTAACAATATCTTGTTATGAAGACACCTTCGCAGCTCTGAGAAGTATAGTTTGGTTTTCTTTATCTCAGTTAATCAAAGAATATGAGATGAAAAAACAAATCATAACGAAACAAATCCAACACTTTAATTAAAATTCACGTTCATGACAGAGCTTTGGCGCTGATAAACACCTTTTATCATTTTATCTCATTTTAAAGACGTATGGGGGTCCGGTGTTGGATAGAGATCCCAAAAGTCAACGTAATAATGAACAGATGTACACAATGCAGCTATTATGGTAAAGAAATAATGAATCATGTCTCAGCTCAAAGCCCTGGTGACTTCACTCAAGAGTGCTGCTGTAGAAACTGTGCTTTAAAAACATTACGTGAACACTTTAACTAGGTGTGTTCCCATCAACGTGCTTTGTGCACTGAAGGGTTTACATTCACAGAACACTTTTTAGGAAATTTTGGCAATGGTCTGCTTTCCAAATTGGCTAGGAAATGGCATTGAATATTTGCTGTTTGCAATAATGCAGTGCCTTGTTTGGACACAAAATGAGGAATTTATTAGTTTAATTAAAAAACAAAAATCCACTTCTGATCCAAACAGAAGATATTCCCATTTAAATAGCTGTGTGCTCGTGTAAACAGGATGCATGAAAAGGTTTAATTTAATTAAAGGTTAAAAAGGCTCTTCTCATATATAGTGAGTTCCATAAAGACTGATATCCTATTGTCTTGAGATGAGAGTTGAGAAAATTATTAATATGTGACCCTCCACGGCAAAACCAGTCCCTTGTCGCAACAGAGGTTTCCGAGAAAAACGACCGTTTATGTTGGGTGGGGTAAAATTTTGGATTTTTTGTTTTTAGTGTTTTAAAACAGTAGAAGGTCTATACTGTACTGTTGTGAATAAATTTCGCTGGAAAACTTACCCTTTCCATCCTAAAAACATAACTTTCTTGAGATGAGGAATTCAATTCCAGCGGAAAGTTTCTGTTTTGACCGCTCTACTTCAGTATTTACGGTAAATCCACTGGTTGACTAGCGTGAAGAGATTTCTCCGGAATCCATCTTCGTCTCCCGAGTTCAGTTAACCTAACGCAGGTAGGCTATCCGTGTGGCTGTGAATGCAGCGTAGGCTACCGTAAATACAAACGTAGCCGCGACCGCACCAAGCGTCTGTGAGTGCTACGGCGATAGTCAACTTCAAAGGCAGAATTCTCTGTTTCCTTTGAATGTTGATATCTCAGTCATATGTCGTCCGATTCATTCGATATAGGTATAATTTTGAGGCTTGATTTATGCCCTTTCATGAAAACATAACTCAATTTGGAAAATTTGACAAGCAACTGGTTTTGACATGGAGCGTCACATATTATCAGCTACTTCAGTTTTAGTCTTTACATGAAAATGTTTAGTAGTTGTAGTCACATTTTTGACTTTTTCTATCCTTTCTCGTAGGGATATACGATATCGGAATCGTCCAATAATGACTTATTTATTTAAGTCATGGGCATCGAACCAATGTTTATATTTGGCCAGTTGTTGATGCATTTGTTGTACGTGTGAAAGGTAGCGCTTGTGCCAATGCCAGGCATGTCCAAAGTCTGAGGTGTTATGGTGTTATTTTGTGGCAAAATTTTGAGCACACGGTGGAACGTTCACGAGCAAAATCTCTTATCTTTACGTATTCAACTTTGCTTAACAGGCAGGTAGTGTGGCCGAGTGGTTTAAGGCACTGTATTTATGCTCCAGTCCCTCTGGGGGCTTGGGTTCAAATCCCACTGCTACCAAGTGCCAGTTTCCAGTCTACCTATTGTTCTCTGTTTGCCTTTCACCCGTGGTTTGTGCTCACAGACGAGTTGAAATACACTCTATAAATGTGTTCACTGCCTCTTCCTTTAGAGGCAGTTGGTGGCGTAACAGATGGACGTTCACCCTGTGATTAGAAGGTCACAGGTTCGAATCCCAGACCAGCAAAGTCACCATTGAGGTGCTCATGAGCAAGGTACCATCCCCAAGCGCTGCTCCCCAGCCGCTGTCTTTACAGATGGGTCAAATGCAAAGGTCACATTTGGTCGTGGTGTGTTCACAATGACAAATAATCCCTCACTTTCGACGCTGTCCTCATACTTGCTCGAAAAGCCCAAGCAATAAAATATCTTATCTTTATGTGCTTAACTTAGCCTGCACTCGCGCTCGACTCCTTTATCGTGCCTCGTATATCAGCATCAGCTCATATAAGCATAAAAAACATCGCAATTCAGCAAGGGTCAATAATTCCCATATTCGTGCATCTCTACTTAAAAGTTTTAGTCAAGTTTTTATTGACGAAAGGTTACATTTTAGTCACTTGTTAGTCACTGGGGTTCCCATCTTCCATGAATCCTGTGCATTTTGCATTAGTTTCAGATAAATTTGTGCACCTAAGCGACCCCTTTTTAACTGAAGCCGTGTTGCGTTCACTATTTATATCTTATCTCCTGGTTGTGAGTTGTGAACATTCAACAATCTATAAGTTATCATTTTAATCCTCATCACTTATCAAAGATCCACTTTTAGCATCTCATCTTAGTCATTATTAAAAAGAGAGCATTTTTCATAATTTTCCTGTTAAAAAAATTATTCTGACTCAAATCTATATGAATCCACATCCAATTCATGATTTATAACATGTTTAAGTGTTTTAGTGGGTGATAATTTGTGACCACACCACAGCACACAGGGCACCACAACCAAATGTGAGCTCTGCGTTTTACCCATTCATCCAGACATACTCAATATAAGCGTTTGTAATATTATGACCAACTGCCTTTGTGCACCCATATGACAAAATCAAATCCAATTCCCCAAACTTCCCAATCCCATACATGGATCATACAATCTGTAAAACATGGATATTTCCCAAACGGAGGCGTTTTCGTTCCAGTCCAGTGGAAGTGCGATAATGTGATACAGCAGCACGTAATAATCTCAGCACAGGCCGCACTCTTCCCAATAAAACGGCTTCATTGCTGTGGAAAAATGAAAAATCAGAAGCCGCCGTTTTCCACCATCATTAGCTCCTCTCTGTGCTGTAGAGATCCCCATCTGTGCCTGAACGATGAGTCGCACTTGTTTTAGACACATTTTTTTTTGGGAAAAGCCTTCTGGCTCCGTCACCCAAAACCGAATGAGTCATGGAAAGGTGAAGCAGGTGATAAGAGAGGGATGAGACGGCGAATGGCTGTTTTCACTCCACTAACCGCACTCCTAAAGTCACTCAACATTAACCTGAGAGATATCGGCCGGAAAAAAAAATGGGATCAAACACACCTCCAGATCCAGAATCCGAGCATATTTACGACCTCAAAGCTGGTGTAGATCAGACTCTATCTACTGTCTTACTGCAAGAGATTCCCAACGTAATTCCAACTCGACATTTTCTTTACTCGTTAAATACAGTTTTGGGGAGCAGCTAAATAAAATAAACGGCACTTCTAACTTAACTATTTCTTTCCGTAGCTAATCTGCAGAGGTGGACAGTATGGAAGTACATTTACTCGAGTACTGTACTTAATCAAAGAGGAAAATATGAACTTCAGTTCCTCACACTTTTTAAATCTGTTTTGACTAGAGGTGTAACGGTTCCGAAAGAACACAAAGAACACAGTATCAGCATTAGGGCCGGGCAATTAATCAGTGTAATCTTGCCCATAATGTTTATTTTGATTTCGAATTATTTTAAAATCTCTTTCCATTTGTGACTAGATCACAACAATTTATAAAAATATATCAGTATGAAAAGGACATTTTAATAATGTTAACTTACAATCACTCACTTTTTCAAATAGACCTTAAACAGGTACGATGGCCATAAAACACTAAACCGAAAATCTCTCCGAACCGAAACCGAACCGTCACAAAATAGAGAGACATGCTTTAATAGGGGACTAATTAAACTGAAACACCAGGAAACAAAGAGCTAACTGATTAAACCAAACAAGATACAAAATTATTGAACCACTAGATCAGGGGTTGGCAACTCCTGGGGTCCTGGGTCCTGGAAGTCCGGTGTCCTCGAAGTTTTCCATCCAACTAGATTTCAGAACATTCACACCTGGTCTCAGGTAGATAACCACCAGAAGAGATTGATCAGGTAGGATGGGAAACCTCCAGGACCTCCAGGACCGGATTTGCCTACCTCTGCACTAGATGGTTCAATAATTCCCCTGGATTTGGGAACTAAACAGGAACCAGCACACTGAAACAACGGAACAATGAAGCAAACAGATCAGATTAAACTGGAAACAAAACAGTAAGCAGGGACAGGTGTAAGATATAATCAACCAGGGCAGGCTAACCAATCAGAACATACAGGAGGCAAGAAAAAGGGAAATGACTGACATACCGCACAAGACAGACGCAAGACAGGACAGGGTGCCCCACTGTGGCCAGCTGGGGTTAAATCTGGGGGACTTTTTATAACAGTAATATAATAGTTGCTTTACTATTGATAATTATTTTTCTAACACAGCTTTAAATTACTATTCTTATTTGCTTTTCTATAACAGCAGTATATAATTTTTACTTATTATTTTTCTATACCAGTATTATTTCCCGAATATTATTATTTCTGTGTTCTGGCAGCTGCATTGAAAGCCATTTTCTCTATTATTTTATGGCACATATATTGTATTTGTTATTTACACTACTATACTTTTACAGTAACAAATATTGAGATTTACAGTAATATTTTTGCAGTCTTGTAATATGCATCATATTGCAATTATTTGTTAGAAGTGATACTTACAAAATTAGTGCAGTTAAATGGAGAGGAAATTATTACTAGTTATTTTCTACTTTATCATTACTTAATCAGTAATTTATCACTTTTCTTTAACAGTTATATATTACTATTTATAGTTATTTTTCTATAGAAATAATGTACTATATCACGTTCAAGTCATCAAAATTGAATTAAACTGAGAATATTTCCTCACTTTCCCAATTTCAGTGCAAAATTCCTGTTTTTTTTATTCTGTCACGACTTCTGTCCTCCTCCAGAAATTAATCCTATAAGAACAGCAGCGTGGCAGAAGTTTAATCCATCGCTGTTTTGCTCGCCACAGTGTCATCTCCTTCAGGTAGAAAGCGAGCCCCAGGCCGAGCGGGTCTTTCAAACCCAAATGACAAAAATAGGCTTAGTTAAACAAACGAGACGGAGGGAAGGCAAATGCGTAGTGTAGGCAGAGACGCATGAGCAAAAAGCCTAAGTCTCGCAAATTAATCTATCAGAGAAGTTGGATTTGAGAACCGTGGGGAGATGTGACAAGCCAATTAACTGAGATCAGCCAGAAATATCCAGATGTTGGGTGAATTACAAATGTCATGAAGAGAGGTACATGGTGCATGTTATATCAGCGCTGCATTAGTAATAACAGTTCATTCAGAGTTGACAGTAAAAATGTTTGTTAAATTTGTAATAATAATAATAATAATAATAATGATAATAATGATAATAATAGTAATAAATATAGCCACAAGTGGTAACAAACAGGGTCCAAGCTAAAGTTGCAAAATGCAGCACAATAGCAGCTGGTGCAGTAAGCGTCGTAAAGAAAGTCAGAGTCAGAAATCAAAAATTGCAAAAATAATTGCAAAAAAAAGCTCTGTTATGACATTGCATTAATTTATATACCGTTTTATACCGTGCTTCCTGTTGTTCAAATAACATCATTGTATGTTTCCCTATTAGTTATCATAATTTTGATTGTTTTCTACCAAATTCAGCAAAATCATTTAGCATTTACAGTGCCCTCTATTGTTCAATTGGCGCCATTCATGCTAGCTGGCCAAAGCAGTCCAAAGATACAGCCGTTTAAGCAAAATAAGACAATTAATTCACTAATTTTATACGTTGTCAGTCTAAGTCCGCAGCTTCATTTGACACCTCATTTGCCTTAATCAGCTAACTAGTCTAGAAGTTCACAAACGTTTCTTATTATTGTTATGCAAATTAGCTCAAAATCTTAAAATGGGAAATACATAGTCCCAATTGGAAAGTTGTTTGGTTTAAGCCAAGGAATCAGCTAACACAAGAATTTTCACTCTAGGTCACATGGCTCAAGAGTTAGCACCCTAATAACATAAAAACATTAGGCTTCCAACGCTGTGTGCTTGGGCCCCTAATAACAGTAACCTCAGTGTAACAACTACTCAGTGGACGCAAAACCTACTGTTTAAAAGTAATGCTTCCAATACTCTTGGAAACAAATGGATTTCTACTTTAAAGGTAAATCAAGGGTGTATAATGGCATGTGGACAATGTGGATATGTCCCCACAAATATCTATTTATTGCTGAACTGTCCCCGATCATTTTGATGAAACACAAATGTAATGCTCCATAAAGGTCTAACATAACGTGTCTAGGTGCACAAAAAGTTCAATGGCATTCTCTTCTCGAAGGTCACACTCCCAAACACACATCACTAATGTGTACCAATTTTTCTGCTGAAGTGTGACAGACTGGAGCCGCTTCTGTTTGTTGTTTACAGCACAGCACACAGTGCACCACAACGAAATGTGAACTCTGCATTTGGCCCATCTGTGAAGGGCTAACATGGGCAGGGCTTGGGAACAGGGAGAAGTGCTTGGGGACGGTACCTTGCTCACGAGTATCTCAGTAGTAACTATGCCGGTCTGGGATTCAAACCAGCGACGTTCTTATGACCATTACGCCACCAACTGCCCCTCTTTACAAAGTAGACTGACGACGGCAGCCAAATTATTACACTATTTATATCTTGATGTGTGAAAGATATGTTAGAGTTGCACTATGGCTGAGGTAAGATTAAGAAATCTTTATTAAACAGCTTCTTTGTTGCTCACTAGTTGCCTTTAACATTACAGAATCTATTAATGGACATATTATTTATTCAGAATTTATAACATTGTTTTTAAAAACAGCATATATTATTTTTGTAATATGGTTATGCCGTTTGAGGTGACGTTATGTATCGTACAGTAAAGACTGGACCCTTTATGACCCACCAATTTCAAAAGCAAACCTACACCTTCAACCAGAACTATCAGGTGAGCAGGAAGTGAGACGTTATGGAGCCAGAGGATCTCTCTAGGTAACTTCTCCACACCAACACATCTGATGTTCACCTCCTGAGGTAAGAAAATCAGAATGACTCACATCTGAGTGACAGAGTGACAGTGACACCTGTTGAAGTAATGACTGATCTGCCTTATGATGATGACATCAGTCTGGGGAACATCTAATCTGAGTGGTGACTGAAAACATCCAGAACCCCGTTACCTCAAAATTTAATTGCTAAAAGATTCCAGTGACGCACTTTATCCATGACTCACTGCAATAGAGACCCCCTGGCCATATATTAATAATATATAACTATTACTAGTTTTCTATAACAGTAATATATCACTAGTTACATTTCTATAACACCAACATATACTGTATCTGGTTACTTTTCTATAACTATTATATCACTAGCTACTTTTTTATAATAATAGTATATCACTTTTTACATTTTATAACAGTAGTATATCAATTATTACGTTTCTATAACTGTAATATATATCTAGTTACAGTTCTATAACAGGTATATCTATATCTACAGTATATATGGTTAATTTTCTATAAATAATATAACACTTTTTACATTTCTATAACAGTACTAATTATATAATTATATTTCTATAACTGCAATGTATTAAAGTAGGTGAGTAACCTACTTTTCTATATCAATTATTTCTTTTTCAATAATACATAACTATTAGTAGTTACTTTTCCTCACAGAAATATAACATTAGTTACTTTTGTATAACACTAGAACATTGCCACTTATATTTCTGTATTTCTGCATGTCATATATTTTTTATTTGTCATATAAACTATATAATGTATGTAAGGTATATGATATAACGTATGTATTTGATGTAAAAGTACCTTGTAATGGTGATATATTATATGACATACATACATTATATTTGTTGTAGATACTCTTCACTAATGAGCCAAAATTAACTCTCAGGTAGATTCTGATCTGGAGAACCTCATCTTTGAACGACCAAAAAATGACTGACCCCTTGACCCCATAAACCGTGATATAACATGTCCTTGCATAAAATATCATCAAATGTATTTCGTGGCTATATCCAAAAATGCTGGAAAGATGTTAATGCTGCCCTCAAGCTGAGCTCTAATTTGTACTGAGAGCTGCCTAATTCCCCTCATAAGGCTCTCTCTCTCTCTCTCTTTGTAAAAGAGACCATCTTTTGCCAGCTGGGCTCCTTTCACACCACTAAATTATAACGGATTTTACTGGCAAGTTCGCGCCGCCTAGACGTTTCCATAGGAACCGAGTTCTCTCTCTCTCTCTCTCTCTTTTCCCCCCGTCGGCCGAAAGTGCTTCAAACGACTCGAGAGTGATGAGAAACATGACATGGTTTGATAATGCGCTGGAAGACTTGTTGGGCTTTAAAAATGACACTGATGAGCGTTATTGTTTTTCTGCAGCGCCATGACGAAAGAGAGAGACAAAGAGACTGATTTAAGGAACTGAGAAACTTCTCAATATCTCGTCGAGAAAGAAAAGAAAGCAAATCAGAGGAGAGGATGTTAGAATTAAATTAAGTGGAATAGTTGAGCGACGGTGTTGCTGTACAACATTGTTGCAGTATATTGAATTTTAGAGACAGCCGTTTTAAGGTCTTTTTGAACGCCACACTTTTCAGATTTTTATTTGCTGGAAATTTTGAAAACCATGTATCATTTTCGTACCACTTCACAATTATGTGCTACTTTGTGTTGGTCTATCACAGAAAATCTCAATTAAAAAACATTTAAGTTTGTGGTTGTAAGGTGTCAAAATGTGTATAGTATAAAAAGTTATGAATACTTTTTCAAGGTACTGTATATGGCACATAAAAGTCTGACAGTGACATTGTTGTATAGTTATTAATTAGCTGAAAGAAGGTGAAATGTAAAACTACGTTCCAAGTTTTTGAAATAAATAAGTTTTAATATAAAGGACTTTTACTTCGGTTTCATAAAAATAAGTACACAAAGGCTTTGATGTGTTGCTTATTTAAAACGTGATAATTTGCAGTAGACAACACTGCATAATACTGTAAAAAATTACTGTTCTGAGAAAAAGAGGGACAATTCTGTTTTGTAAAAATACTTCAATATTTCAACAGTATACACTGATATACACAGCAAAATACATTGCAGTCATGCAATTAGCTCCTGGAAAATAAACAGTTTGTAAAAAAGTGGATATTTACAGAACAATACTGAAAAATGTAATATTGCAAATGGAAAATACTGTAGTATAAAAATTTCAATATTTAAAAAAAATGTACAGATATTCACAGCACAACACATAAAAAACTACACTATCACAAAAAGAGGTTATTGTAAAAAAAAATCATAATTGTGAAAAATTAGGGACAATTCTGATCTATAAAAATATTTCAGTATTGTTAGGAAAAATATGGATGTTTAAAATAATTAAATAGTTTAAACAGAATTTTTAAAAAGGAAGGATTTTTAAAGTAATACATGGAAAACTATGATATTATTACAATACCATAAGAAGAAATGGACAATAATGTATTTAAAAAAAAGATTTACAGCACTATACACAAAAATAGAGTATTGTAATAAAATATGGACAATAATGTTTGGTAAAAATAATCAATATTGTAATAAAATTAGGGACAATTCTGTTTTGTAAAAAAAAAAAAGAATCTATATGGATATTTACAGCACAATACAAAAAAAAATACAGTATCATAAATAAGAAGGTAAACACTATTGTAAAGAAAATCATTCATTCATTCATTATCCAAACCGCTTAATCCCAACTGGGGTCGCGGGGGGACCAGAGCCTGTCCTGGGAACTTACAGGCGCAAGGCGGGAGACAACCCTGAGCAGGCGCCAACACACCGCAGGGCACACACACTCACACAATCACACTCCCATTCATACCTTACAGGGCCAATTTAGGGTCGCCAATTAACCCATAGTGCATGCTTTTGGACTGCGGGAGGACACCGGAGCACCCGGAGGAAACCCACAGGAACACGGGGAGAGCACGCAAACTGCTCACGGAAAGTCCTACTCCTACGACCGACCCGGTGTTTAAACCCAGGACCTTATTGCTGTGAGGCGGCAGCGCTAACCACTGCTCCACTGTGCCGCCCCAAAGAAAATCATTAAAATGGTATTGTCAAAAATATGAATATTTACAGCACTAAAATCTAACAGTATTGTAAATATCAAATACAGAATGCTTGATGTAAAAATACAGAAAACGCTAAGAGTATTAACATTTACATTGAAAGCCTGGTGCATGTATAGTCTTGGCTTTGATATACACGTTTGGGATCGTACTTACGAATTTAACTGAGAGAGAGACTGACACCAAAAACGAGTGTGAGAAAACGAGAGAGAAGGAGAGAGAGAGAGAGAGAGAGAGAGAGGTTGGCAGTGCCAGGCCGAGTGGGAGGAACCATGGAAGCCATTCGCAAGTGAGCTTGCCAACATGTGTAGTGGAGCCAGACTGAGAGAAAAGAAAGAGAGAGAGCGAGAGAGAGAGCGAGAGAGAGAGAGAGAGAGAGAGAGAGAGAGCGAGAGAGAGGAGAAGAAGGAGGAATACTGGACCTTCCATGGTGACCCATATCCCATTACAGCCTCTGAAACATCTCAATACTGAAACAGTCCAGCTACTGTTGACCTTCGAGGCTGTTCCAGGACAGCAGTGAGGATTAATTAAAACGAAAAGTTTCTCTCACTCTCTCTCTCTCTCTCTCTCTCTCTCTCTCTCCAAGGCAAGTGAGATGAACCCAAGTGCCAAAAAATAGTCCAAATATTTAATTAATAAGCCTTATACGCTGTATATCATTATAGATATTTTGTTCTGTCAGTGCAACTTGCCTGTCACAACATAACTTGAGTGATTATTTGTCATCGTGAACACAGCACAGCACACAGTAGTGCACCACAATCAAATATGACATGAAGGTGCAGTGGCCAGCTTTCTTTTTGCCAGTACATGGGGAGCACTGCTTGGGGAAGGTACCTTGCTCATGAGTACCTCACTGGAACTTTACCGGTCCGGGACTTGAACCGGCAACCCTACCTCCCCCGAGTCTGCGTGCAAAGTGAAGTAAGGTAGAAAAATTGATGGTGTGCATCGTGACGCATCGAGATATCATATCGAACCTAATCGTTGACCTAATAATCGTAATCAAATCAGTGGAGACCAGTGGAAGTTCACACTTCTAATATACAGTATACTCCATATGTGACCCTCCACGGCAAAACCAGTCGCTTGTCGCAAATTTTCAAAACTGAGTTATTATTTTTTCATTAAAAGGGCATCAACCTTCAAGCTTCAGAACGATACCTATATGGAATGAATCGGACGACATATGACTGAGATATCAACATTCAAAGGAGTCGGGTTTCTTCTGTCGCGCCAAGTGAGAAACGGAGAAATTTGCCTTTGAAGTTGACTATCTCCGTAGCACTCACAGACGCTTGGTGCGGTCGTGGCTATGTTTGCATTTACGGTAGCCTACGCTGCATTCACAGCCACACGGAGAGCCGACCTGCGTTAGGTTAACTGAACTCGGGAGACGGAGATGGATTCCGGAGAAATATCTTCACGCTAGTCAACCAGTGGATTTACCGTAAATATTGAAGTAGAGCGGTCAAAACAGAAACTTTTAACATTCTGCTGGAATTGAATTCCTCACCTCAAGAAAGTCACGGTTTTAGGATGGAAAGGGTAAGTTTTTCAGCAAAATTTATTCACAACAGTACAGTATAGACCTTCCACTGTTTCAAAACACTAAAAACATCCAAAATCCAAAATTTTACCCCACCCAACATAAACGGTCGTTTTTCTCAGAAACCTCCGTTGCGACAAGCGACTGGTTTTGCCGTGGAGGGTCACACAGATCGTATATAAAATGTATTTTTTGAACGATTTCCATGATTTAATTGTATGTTATATGTGCAGGAATTCATGTTCTTAAAAGCATGTGACTTCCTAAAAATGAGTCTCTTTGTCATGATGCCGGTGGTCAAGGAGGCGAGAGGACGCATTTAAACGTTAAACAAAAACAGGAGGAAGCGGTGTACAAAAACAAGCAGGACAAAAAGGCAGGAAAAACTCAGGATCAAAACCACACAAAAACAGGAACAGTCACAAAAGAAAGATGAGGCCCGTGCTCCCAGTCGTATGCTGCAGGTAACGGAGAAAGCCTCCGTGAGTAAACTGAAAGAGCGAGGTCATTACACACTAAGACTCACGAGGCGAAACTGAGACAATCAAGACTCTGTAAACACAACGGCAGTCTGACCGGAGGGAAGCTTACTAAGATTCACGAGCCTGGGTAGAAACAGAAGAGAGGTGTGTGAACAACATGAAGCAAATCCAAAACGAAAACGGAGTCCAAAATAATCCAAAAGGCACGGAGGTGACAATAACAGGCGAGACGAGAAATAAAGCCAACATAATCCAACAACACGTAAACACGAGGGTGACAGACATGGGGAGGACTCGGGCCGACCAGTTTAAATAACACAAACTAATAAACCAAATTAGTGCGCGACCCAATCCCAAAACTGAAAGTAAGGAGCGACAGCTGAAAGGAATAATAAGCGAGGGTGTGCTCTAAACAGATCCTAACCTACTAGGTAGGAAGCACGAAGTGAGACAACAAACGCGGACGCGGGAGTGCGTTCTAACGAGGGCACAAAGTGAAGACATCGAGAACCCGGAAGTGGGGAGCCAGCTAGCGGGGAAAAGCTAAGCTAACCGAAGAGACAAGAGGGGTAACAGACACAATGGGAATGGCACCGAAAGTGAACCCAGAGGACAGAACATATACCCCCAGGTCAGAACTCCGGTGATCGTGGGCGTGGCATGGCCGGCGAGGGAGGCGCGGCTGTGACACTCTTGTGTTATGTTGCATGTGTTTTGTGTATTTGCAGCATGTCTGTGAGGCTACGTTCACACTGCCAGCCACTTCGTTCAATTCCGATTTTTTGCTCAGATCGGATTTGTCTATCTTGACGGTTCACATTCATAACTACAAGTGACCTGTGGTCAACTGCGTCACCAACAACAAAAAACGCCATATCTGTGGGACGACTCGTGGCATTAAAAATGGAGGCGTTAGTAGCTCACGCATGTGTCGCACTTTGCTCTGGAGGACGACAAACAGTGAATCAGCTGTACACGAGCAGGCCGAAAAGGAGAAAAAAAGTCAGGCGGCTAGCTTTTTTTTGTTATCGCAGCTCTCCTCCATTTTTACCTTCCCGCGCTGCCGGTGCAGGCTGATGATGTCAGCGCATGCGTATAAGCAAAAAGCCACATGAATTCCGATCTGAGCGTTCACATTCAGGTCGCATGGCCGCGAATCGGATACGTATGGGATTTAGTGCCACATATGAAAGTGACACAAATCTGATTTGAAAAGATCAGATTTGCGTGTCCACACAGCCCTGAAAAGATCAGATCTGTGTCACATGAAGGCATCCGATTTGGGTCACTTTAGCATGGCAGTGTGAACGTAGCCTGAATGTGCAGAACATTTGTAAAATGTGTGGTCATTTTGATGAAAGCGAATTTGTGTGGCGTCTTGGTAAATGCAGTGTGTTTATATGTGCGTTATCAACTTGATTAATATGTTTGCTATTGCATTGCTTTACTGTAATTTCGATTTGCATTGGGCTCTCTTGGCCAGCGTATAAAACCCAGCAAACCTGAAGCGTACTCATAGCGAAGCCCGAGATCAAGCCAGCTTTTACACTTCTGCTCCACAGGAGCTCTCTGTTCTCCCGGGGCTGGAATTAGGACACCTGTGTTACGCTCGGACGCTCAAACTCCCACCTGCCAACGGTGCTGGAAAGCGGAGTGTTTTGGTGTCTGAAACAAGGAATCATAAAGAAAAAAAACGTGAAGCATGTAATATGTGAGCAAATGTGGGGTGTTCTGGTACATTAACGTTTTCTTGCGGAAATGCAGCTCTAGTTTGACATTTTTGTTCCTGAGCAGCAACCAGACATTGAAATGCAAAAATACATCTGTTCAGTATAAAGTGACGCCATAATCTGTATAATATCTGATCAGTGTTTTCATTTTGGATCGATGTTACCATTAAATCGGTGTATCGATGTCGATCGATGTATCGTTACACTCCTAATAAATCCATCATTCCATATTTCCATTAGAAAGATTGCAGGAGACTCAAAAGTGGTTAATGTAATGATTTCAAGAGATATATTAAATATAGTAACCTACATTTAGGTCAACAGTAAATAAGTTTGGACAACATTTGAGTAAAAACCTCTCAGTGTTGACCCCGAACTGGTTCTGGCCCCTACGGTCATCAAACCCTGCTCCATTTCACAGCAGCTTTATTTTTATTTTATTTTTGGGTTATCCGGTCAGATCCAGGGATGCAGGGGAGCAGCTGAGCCTCTTCCTCTTTTTGGAAATTCTGACCCTGTTGGCACATTACCAAGCGACAAGGTCGAGCGGACAGATGCTTGAGTCAGCGTCCAGTCCACCAGCATGTGTTCCATTTCGGAAATCCGAGAAAATATGCGAGTGTAAGAAGAGCGCATATGCCGCGTTACGACGATTTCCATAACTGAAATCGCATAAAGTGAGTGAGACATCTGTGCTGCGTGAGATATCAAGTAAACGTACAACGGAAAATATCAGTGTCTGCGCTTACTCTGGACCAGTTGGTGGAGTAGCGGTTACGGAGTTGACCCTCTGTGATCGGAGGGTCGCCGGTTCAAGTCCCGGACCGATCAAGGCGCCACTGAGGTGCTCGTGAGCAAGGTACCGTCCCCAAGCACTGCTCCCTGGGTGATACCCACGTCAGCTGCCCAATGCTCCTTCACGGATGGGTCAGATGCAGAGGTCACAGTCGGTTGTGGTGCAGTGTGTGCTGTGCTGTGTTCACAATGACAAATAATCACTCACTTTTCACTCTGACAAACACACACTCACACACACACCAGTGGTATTACAGCTTAATGCACTTATATTTGTAAAGGTACTGCCATATCTGATTATTTTAAGGTCACTGTCGTCCGGCGCCACACAGATAAGCACTGCAGTCCAACCACAACGACTCCAAATCTCACATCTCAGGTTGTCTACAGGGAGAGGACACACACACACACACACATATCTTCATCTCTCCATTCTCTGCGTTTAGCCTTTAGGCCTCAATCTCTACATTGTCACCGCCTGCTGTAAACATACAGTTATTTCCCTACATTATTTTACGGTATTTTCATAACACAATAAAAGACTGTACTTTTAAGTGTACTCTTTGGATATTCATAGTAACTTAAGTACTATTCGGACAGGGTTCGTTTTACATGAGAACGTGGAGTTTCTCAGTGATTTTAGTCCTGTCCGAATGCGCCACATGCATAATAATTATGGACAATGTCAGCAAAGATGACGGGCAGTTTTACCTTCTGTAAAAAGGTCTGGAAAAATGACCTCAGGTAAAACTAAGGGTCGGTGTCCATTTTCTGCCTATTTTTAATACAAATTCTATGAGCTTCTGCGTTCAGCGCGCTAAACGGCTTCAGCGGAAGAAAAACGGCGTCAGCGATGGAAACGGCTTTTTACTGCAGCGCTCAGAGCGCTTCAAGTTGAAATCCGTTGAACTATTAGAACAGAGCTGCGCTCGTCAGTGTCACTTGTCTCTTGCTAGCCAATCAAAATCGAGGAAGGGATGGGACGAACTCAGGAGCAGCTGGAGAAGAGTTCATGCACCAAATCTCGTCTCAAAGACATGTGAGAATCTATTTCAAATGCTGCCACTAATGCTAAGATGCCATTTCCCTCCATCTTGTCGGCGATTATCATGTCAACGATTCGCTGCGTCATCTCGGTGCATCACGATTCGCCACGCCATTCGCATCCCATCAAATTTTCTACGTTGCTTCACTTTGCACACAGATTGGACATGGATCACAGATCATGCAGCCATAGTTACAACCGGGACGTTCATTTTAACTAGAATTTTTATTCTGTAACCAGAAAATTCACTAAGCAATGTCCTTATGACATGGGTTGTGACAGGGGTCTTCAACTGGTTCTGTGTCAGGTCAACTGTATAGTTGGGTTAACCCTATAAGTTTTGCGTGTCGGAACATTACATCAAACTCTCTGCGGCTTAACCTTCAACCACGAGGAATCGTGACGCATAAATGATATTTTTTGCGATGTAAACATACACGCTGCGTTTGTCAGTACGCACAACTCTCATAGAGTCCAACATTTATTAAAATGTTCCAGTTCAGTTAAATCTTCCCATTTGTTAGACAATATATTTTAGCTGATAAATAACAAAAACAACCAGCGCTCTACTTATTTACTCCTGTCGCGCGTCCGCAGCACCGTTGTGCCACGGCTCTCATATGGCAAAAATGTACTTCTCTTCCAGAAATGAGCCAAAAATGAGTTACAGGCCAAAATGAGTCCAAATGCTTAAAAACTGCCAAAACTTCAGTATTTCTTCATTTTCACTAGTAAGAAAATATTTTTCCCATTATATTATGTTTTAGAGTAAAAAATAAATATGGAAAAATGCATTATTTATCAAAATTCTTTATTCTATATCCAGACGGATTCCAAATGGATAAAGAAGTGTTTCCACCTGTGTCAGTGATCTGATTAGGTGTCACGTTTGGTGTCGGCATGACATGAGGCGAGGTCACGGTGCAAGCCATTTATTAACAGATACTAGTGATGGGCTATCTGAAGGCGAGGCTCCGAAGCACGTATCGAGTATAAGGGGGCGTGGCAGACGAAGCCCCGCTTGGAGGCGTGTATCGTTTGGCAGAAAACCACATGACCGATGACAAACGAAGCCTCGGTTCGTTACGTCAGCGTTTCATCAAGTGTTAAAAAATAAACAAAAGAAAAATTCTGTCCGATACTCGCTCATACACTCTCCAACAAAACAACCCACGAAGCGCCGGCGGGATTCACACCCATTTATACAGGAAGCGACACTTGGGATGAAACGCTGACGTAACGAACCGAGGCTTCGTTTGTTATTGGTCACGTGGTTTTCTGCTTAAACGATACACGCCTCGAAGCGGGGCTTTGTCTGCCATGCCCCCTCATACTTGATACACACTTCGGAGCTTCATGTGCCCATCACTAACAGATACTCACAAAAAAAACACAGAACATGAACCGGCACGAGGGCCAAAAACCAAACAGAACACTTTCTTTGGAACTTAGACTTGGAACACACAAATGAAGCACGCCGACATGGGAAGGGTAGTGTGAGGGTGGACCAACAAGAAACACTGGCAGAACTGAGCTTAAATCCTAAAACAGAAACGAGGGGTTGGATCAATGAAACAAAGGGGAGCCAATTAAAAAGCAATCAGAAAATAATCAAGGAAAACCAATGAAGTGACAACAAATCAAAACAGGCGGCTGGACCAAAGCAAACAAGAACCAGGTGCACACACTAATGAACAGTGATCTACCAGTGAGAGACAATGGGAAGGTGGGACAAAGACTCTGACTGACATAGAGCACAAGACAGAACAGAACACTGAACAATGGCGGCATCTGCTGGCCGCTTAACAAAAGTCCAGGGGCTTGTATGGCTAAAGTCCGGGGGGGTCATGACATTAGGATATGGCAGAGATGCTAGCCGTTAGCCATTAGCCCTTGTAGCGTGGTGGTTAACGCAAACGCGGATTGGAGCGCGAGTAGGCAGGATGGCCACGCAGTTTACTCTAAGAAGTCTCTCACTAAGAGAGCAAGGATTCCACGTTCTAAACAGACACGCGCTCAATCGAGGAGATAACCAAATAACTGGAGTACTCACAGTTGAAGCTGAACTGAATCAGAGTTGGGCCGGTGACTTAATGACTGAGCGATTCGCCGCAAGGAATCGACTCCTTTTATACTCCCTGAACCGCGACCAACCACCCCCGGGTCCTAGTGCCGGTCGTGTTACGCAGTGTGCGTGACAACCTGCACTAACCTTACTTTTCTTTATAGTACTGAGCTTTAGAATGTCTCTGCATAATGAAAACTCGGAATATGAATATGAATGTGTTGATGTTCACAGTCTTGTGCAGACATCCTTTCGGGAAAAACAAAATTTGTGCTTTTGGTGCCGAAGACTGCGTAGAACTACTTTTTTCACACTCAAAAAATCAGGAATAGATAAGAGAATTGCTGGCCCCTAATTACAGTGCATAAAAATGTTTTAATAAAATCTCATTTTTCATCTTTTCTTTCATCTTTTCTTTATGAAGCATAGCTGGAGTACAGCAAAGCGCTGCAAAATAAAAGATCATTTTTCTTATGAATATCAAATACTTTACAGTATTGTGTAACGTATTGTGATTTTTACAGTAAATATACTATGATTTTGTACTGAAAATGTCTCCGCTGAGTGCAGGAAGTATTGACATTGGTCTCTCTCTCCATCTGAAGATGTATCGGCCTTTGCTGTCGTGCCCCCGAGGGCTGAGCGGTCGTCATAGTCGCGGTCATCACGGTCGTCGTCGTGGCGACCGGGGCCTCGATCAGACCCCGTGACCTTCCGAGGGGCCCCTGGAGATCCTCAGCGCTGTCAGACCGAGAGCAGTAAAGCCCCGGTGCTTTAATACGACTCGTCTCTGCTGTCACTGCTAATATGGGTCAAGAGCGGGACTGAGCTGTGACACAAACTACAACAGGAGTCTCCCAGTCTCAGATGAATTTCAAAAAGTTTTTGTCAAGATGTACAGTAGAGCTGCAGTACAGTTGGTTATTTATTTAAATCCTCTATGTCTGGCACAATGATGTCAGGACTTTTCCTTATTCTGTGTTCTATACACTTAATAACTACTCCTTCCTTGGAAGACATCTACACTTCCCAACGACATCCAACATCTTTCAGAGTCCAATGTAAATAGTCAGAACTCTGACTTATTAAGTCAGAATTTTGACATAATTAATCAGAATTCTTGGATAAAAAGTCCGAATTTGGAGATAAAAAGTCAGAATTCCATGATGAAAAGTCAGGATTCCAAGATAAAAAGTCAGAATTTTGAGATAAAAAGTCAGAATTTCATGATAAAAGGTCAGAATTTCATGATAAAAGGTCAGAATTTCAAAATAAAAAGTCAGGACTTGGCCTTAGTAAGTCAGAATTCCAAGACAAAAGGTCAGAATTCCAGGACAAAAAGTCAGAATTCCAAGATAAGAAGTCAGGATTTGGCCTTAATAAGTCAGAATTCCAAGATAAAAAGTCAGAATTCCCAAAACAAAAAGTCAGAATTTGGTCTTAATAATTCAGAATTCCAAGATGAAAGGTCAGAATTCCAAGTCAAAAAGTCAGAATTCCTAGATAAAAAGTCAGAATTTGCCCTTAATAAGTCAGAATTCCAAAAATCATTTTCTTAAAATGTTGGCGTGTTTGTTCTATTGTGCGTATGTTTTAAATACCATAAATTCTTTACATAGTACAACTGACTATGGTAACCATGACAACAATAATCAGCTGCGGGTCAGCAACAGTGGTGGGTGGGTGACGAGTTCTAGTGTGTTTGGAGATTTTTTTATAACCGAATGTCATGTAAACGTTTATGAAACTAGATATGTGTAAACAGGCCCTTATTTTGCTCATGCTTAACATTTCTTACCCAAAATAAAAGATACACACACATTGAGTCGTCCACAGCAGAAATTGAACAAACCTTTTCCCATCAATTAAAGGTCCAGTTCCAGTGTGTATATTCCCATGATATGTCTGTCCCACAGCTACAGCAGTGTTCAGTGCACCGTGTGTCATGCCACCTTGTTCACATCAGCATCATTAACGTTATCTTAAAAATATAACTGCAAGCAGTGATTACGGGGGCCATGCAGTTTGCAGCTTTATCAGTTTTTTTATAAATTGAAGTACATATATGTTGAGATTTGATATCTTTCATCTTTTTTTCTACGTATTTACGGTTCAAAATTTATTAGGCTAGCTTTAAAATAGTTTATTATGGCGCCAATAAGTGGGATATCAACTTTGAAGTGAAGCTTTGCAGCAATATAAAGAAATACCTGAAAATGGGCTTAATAATTACTATAAGAGAGTGTCTAAAAACTGTAAATTATAGTAAAGTTTCCTTATTCAAACATAAGTCTTGCTGAATTTGTTTCAAAGTATTGATTTGCATAATATAGCCATATGAATAGGTAAATGAAAAATGTGCTCAATAACTATTAAAGAAGAATATGCTGAGATTTAAATAATACGATTTCATATTATGAAAATTAGCGGTAGCTCACTCAGAGCTAGATTTCTATGATATTCAGTGTGTGGCATTGCATTACTATACGAAGCCGAGCACATTTATTTAAAAAAATACAGCCAAATGAAAACCTAAATTAAAAATATACTCGATAATAATTAAAGAAGAATGTCTTGGGATTCAAATAATACCAGTTACATGCAGATTGGATAAAAATCCAGGATCTAGTTGACTAGTTATGCCGATTAAAGAAAAATCCAATATGGGAAAAATAGATACGAGGGTTTATTAAGATTCGTCTTGACCTAAGAAATAAGATGGTATAAGATTTTTAAGAATCGGAGCTACGATTCAAAAGTTATTATGGAAAACGCATAATAGCTTATTAGCGCCACCAAGTGGTAGAGTGATGCAATCATTTTTTTTTCCTGAATAGTATGTGAGGTTTAAACTGTTAAAATATGGGCAAAGTGGAATTTCTATGACACTGTGTATGGGTTTGCAGTCCTACGCCAAGCCGAGCCCATTTATTTGCATATTACATAAATATGAAGACCTAAATTAAAATTGTGCTCGATAATAATTAAAGAAGAGTGTCTTGGGATTCAAATACCGTTTTTCCTCCACAACGCGTTTTAAGGCAGAACAAAAAAAAAAAAATCGGCACAATAACAATAGGGTACCACGCAGCGTTCCACTGCATGGCCCCCTAATGATCCATTTGTGCCACACCAGCCCTTGTAATGAGGGTTGCCAGATGGGAAAACCGCTCTTGACCTCTGTTTCAGTCAGTCTTGGCTGAGGTGTTGCCCTGACCTTCAAATTTCCTCAGTTTCAACCTATTCTAGCGTTTGTGAGATGTGAGGGAACAAAAAGCCTGACAGAATCTGGAAGAAAATAAACTGTAATCCAAATCAGGCACTAAACCTAAATGAATCAATCTCAGTGTAAGACTACTCAGTTTTTACAGAATAAGAACTGTTTAGTCGTCATTGGAAAATGTTCTTGAACGCTCATGTTTTGTTTTAGATCAGGTTCAATCACAGCATCACTATGACAACATCCCTAAGTAAATGATATGTGAACAGTCGTTCTCTTCACATATTGGCGACCTTTCCACAACCTGTCGATATCTTCTTTACAACATTAGAGCGATCAGTCCTCACGTTCTCACCACTAACGCTACTCAGTTACTAACGCCAGGATTACCACTGAAGGCAACAACACCTCTTCAACTGATTCAGAAAGACTCGTTTACAATGTTCCTAAATTTTCCGTGGAACTGCGACCGCTCGCATCAGGTTCAAGTCCTTAACACTCGCCCTCGTGATGTAGAATGGAACTAGACCTCCTTACTTATTAGCGCTGATCATGCAGCGTCACTTCTCATCCTCTCAGAGCAAGTACAAGTGCTGCTCGTCTCCAACCACCGACACTCGAATGAAGAGGAAGACACAAGATGTTGAGGTGAAAGTGAGTGATTATTTGTTATTGTGAACACAGCACCACAAGCAAATGTGCATTTGACCCATCCGTAAAGAAGCAGTGAGCAGCTGACATAGGCAGCACCCGGGGAGCAGTGTTTGGGGACAGTCGAACTGACGACCTTCTGATCACGAAGCAAACGCCCTAACCGTTATGCTGCCAACCGTAAAGGTGTATAACTCAGCTGGCGATAACTTACTTGGATGACAATTGTTGATTTAAGTCTAGTTTTACAGATTGAAGAACATTCGTGGACTACAAAGCTCTGCTGTAAGTCACTCTGAATCATTTGTAATGAGAGGTTTGATGTTCAGTAGTTGGTTGAACGTTGATTGATCTAAGTTTTGATCAGAAAAATTTGGTTATTGAAATTTCTTCTTATTTTGCTTCTAAAGAGAAAAACTTTCATTAGTTTTTAGCATAGTCTTGAGGAACAGTTCTCCAGGAGCTTCCTAATGCTTCCTGCCTCTCATTTTCAGAGCAGTTGCTGTATCCACACACTGACCTACGTATGAATCATTAGATCAACTTATGGCATGAACTAGTGATTTGTTCCCATTTTTTTAATTCAATCAACTCAATATGCCAAAGATGCAACACTTTGACAGGCATGAAATTGATTTTTAAGTATTTCCCAAAAGAGCTATTAGTCAAAACGTTTGCAGAAATTTGAGTTTGGTTCCAAAACGCGATAATCGCCAATTATTTAAAAAAAAAATCGTGTTACTGCCAAAATAAGCTCTGCATTTGGTCACTATTCAAAGTTTGAGAATCAGTTTTATACAAAATGTGATATCCACCGTGTTTCTTCCCTTTGTTCCCAAACTGCAACAAATGCCAGTCCTGATTTTCAGCAGAACCTGACATTTCCATTCGACGAATCACAGCGCACCATTTCAAGACGCAAACTGTCATGGCAGTGTCCTGTGAGTGAACTCTGTTGTCTTTTAGCAATGATTAAATGAATAACTTTGACAGTATCGATGGGCCAGTGCTCGTTTTAACGCGTGGGAACCAGATGAATGCAAGTTGCTGTGTTCCAATATAAGTCATGTCCAAGTTTGGGGCTTGTCATGCGTATACTTAATTTCCCCTATTTTTTAAGTGTTATATTTTTGCTCATTTTCATACAGAACGTGAGTTTTTATTGCTAAAGTGGATTTATAGCATTTTGGGGGAAAACGTGTCATGGACATATTGCATTTTGGCAAAAAATATGTATGTGTTTGTTTAATAAATGTATAAAAATCAAATCAAATTTTATGTTGTTACAAACTCATACTGAAATATTGCAGTTTGAAACAGAAAAAAATGGTTCATGCAACCCACTTTTTTTGGATTTTATTATTTTTTTTCCTCAATTTAACAATTGTGAATTTAAACGTTTTGGAACCAGACTCTTCATTTGCAGAAACTGGGCAAAGAAGTGGCAGAGCCCAAAAAATGATCCCCGCTCTTCCAGATGAGACTTCATGCTTCGAGGCTTCAAAACTCCAAAACCTTCACATCCTTTAATTTCCATCACCATGTTAGCACAAATAATCCTGTCTCTTCATGCTCAGCTCATCCACAGTAATTTAGAGCTAACAGGATTTCAGCACTCCACTGAACCTCGTCCCAACAACAATAACAAGTGTCTCCTTTCACACCCCACTTCCCCAACTCACCCAGGAGAACGCCGCTCATCAGCGCCACAGCTTCAATTTACACTCGTCATTTCGCGCTTCGCGGTCAGCAGGCTGGCCGTGCAGTTTGGTTCGTGGTCATTCGGCAGCGTTGGGGAATCTGCTTTTAAATGGTAGCTTTTTAAGCTACAAGCTACTTCTGACTTAAAGAATCTAAGCTCCACTACAAACTCCTGTTTTAATATAGTAGTTAGCTGCACTACAAGAAAGTGTTTTGGTTTTTTGGGTTGCGTAAGTTACATTCAAAAGTTCTGTCTGTTAGGGCCAGTCCACACGGGGGTCTGAATCAGGCATTTGTGGCACCAGGTGACCCATTGGAGCGAGTCAGAGCATCCACACAGGCGTTCGTGACCTGCGCAAATAAGCAATTTTCTTGGCGCCAATTTCTGCCGAAATCCTGACGTGTCCAAAAGTGTTGTGATATGGAAAATGCAGAAGAAACCGCATTTTGAAAATGTCTGAGGACACCGATCCAGCCCAGCCGACGCAGGAAGTGGAGCAGAGAGCAGTACCATGGGACGTCTCTTTAGCAGAATACAGTGAGTGTTATGGTGAAGCCAATATCGACGGTGGCCTTTTTGTCTTCTCCCGTCTACGTCACCGTATCAGGAGGATTTTTAACAGAAGAAGGCCGAGGCTCAGTTTTAATGAAGCATAGGGAAGCATTTTTCATGAACTCAGTGCAGAACTACCCACAAAGACGAACCACAGGTAAACATTTTGGATAGCAATTACTGCGCTCACAGGTAAACACACCAAACAGCGTCAAACCAACGCTAATGTAATGCCTCACCGAAGTCAATCAAGCGCAGCTATAAAACACAACAAAAACACGTAGGGCGTTCAGAGCGCGTTCATTTATCCAAGATTCTAACACCCGTGTGGATAAGGTCTTAAAAGTCATCACTGTTTTATAACGCACATGCTGCTACATGGACAAACACATCCGTGCTACATTAATACTATCTCTATGACTATAACTATGATGTTAAACAGCTGCTGGTCTTACACACATTCAACGCACAAAAGTATGACTGTATCACACAATTATGATTGTAACTGTAGTTTTCCTACACTTGACTGCTTTTACCACATTTGCCTGTTACAGAATTCCTCAAATAGTTAGCTTAGACTTCATAAAGATACTTTTTGTGGTTTGAATTAAAGACGCACCGATCCGATACGTGGATGGGATATTGGTCCGATAACGACTCAAATAGCTGGATCGGGTATCGGTGACATTGGGTCGGTGTTACTGCGGTAAAGCTGGTTTACTGTTCAACATTCACACTAATTCCTACATATTGATATGACAACGAGCAGAACAAGCAACGCAACACACTACAACCCCAAAAGCAAATCACACCGTTACACTGTTTAATTTCCTCAACAAGCTCTCGCTCACAATCTGTTCCTGATGGTTTTAGCGCCGCAATATTAGGGACCATCACTAAATTACACAACGGTGTTTAAACTAATAATTTTTAAGATGTTATTTAAATAATAAATATTTTAGCATATACATATGCGTGTGTAATTATTACATTGTTTTAGTTTGGAAAACTGAATTTAAGTCAAGTATTTTCTTAAGCATAACAGAATAATCTCAGTCATGTATTCAGACATTTTTAAAACGTTATTTTATCTGTTTTCTGTTTAAAAAAGATTCAGAGACTGTATCAAATTTGTATCGTATCGGCAGATATCCAAATTAATAATATCGGTATCGAATCGTACATAAAAACGTGGCATCGTGCCACATCTAGTTTGAATGCCGTCTCTTTTCTACCTCTGTTATATCTTAACCTTTATATTTTTAGTCAATTTATTTATTACCTTTTCTCTTATACTCTGTAAAATTGGAGTCAAAGATGAGATGATAAAGTTTACATTGACTTTAACCTTGATTCTGACTTTTAAACAGGGCCACAGATTCTTGTTCCCATTCTTCTGTCGGTTCTACACCAAACACCTGCTAGTTGAAAATAGTTGTCACAAGCATCATTAAAGTAGCTTTGCTACATAAAAGCTACTGAAAAAGTAGTCAAGCTGCTTGTGGATATCAGCTCTGTCAGGCGGCTGCGTTCTGCCGTCCCGCGGTAATAAGTGAGACCAGACCCAAAACGTCGTCCCTCATTAGGAATTGAGTGCGGTAGGTGACCCTGCCATTCATTAACGTCTGCCACTTCCTGACAATGCTTTCTGCCTTACTGAAGGAGAAGAGAGGAGTCGCTGGAATCTTAATACGCCGTATAAAGAGAGGGAGAGAGAGAGAGGGTACGAGAGAGAGAGAAGAGGGAAGGATTTAATGCCACACGTTGCTGTTGTTATTGAAAAATTCTATAAAATTGGTGAGCCGGTGAGAAACGAACAGTCAAGTCGTAGCACGAGCTGTTGAACACAGTCCTGCTCTCTTCCCTTATTGTCATCATGCCACACTTGCGAACGTTATCGTGGCTGTAACGTCTGACCTCCACTAAGATCAACACTGCTCCAGTCTCTTCCTTTTTTGGACTTTGAGTTTGGAAGCATCTTGTAGAAATCAATGCAGGATGTAAATAATGAAGGATTTTTTTTTTTTTACCAACCTTTCTTAGAAAGAAATTTGTTTGTAAAACCCATGTAAACAGTTATTTGTACCGGCGCTAACGTTTTCCAATGTATTCTTACTTGAGATTTGCTGTAAGGTAACAACAGTATCAAGCTACACCAAGTTTTTAGCTAATAGCTCTTGAGGAACTGCCTAAAGGTTAAGGTTATGGTTAAACGGTCTTATATTTGGCATATTGAGTAGATTAAATGGGGCAGCACGGTTACGCAGTGGTCAGCGCTGCCGCCTCACTGCGAGAAGGTCCTGGGTTCGATCCCAGGGTCGGCCGTAGGGCCTTTCTGTGTGGAGCTTGCATGCTCTCCCCATGTTAACGTGGGTTTTCTCCGGATGCTCTGGTTTCTTCCCACAGTCCAAAACATGTAATAAAGGTTAACTGGCAACTCTGAATTGGCCCCGTAAGGTGTGAATGAGAGTGTGATTGTGTGAGTGTGTGCTCAGGGTTGGCCCCACCTTGCACCTGTAGTTTCCAGGATGGGATGCGGGTCCCCACCGCGACTCCAATAGGGATAAAGCGGTTTGGATAATGAATGAATAGATTAAATGAAAGGAATGTAAAGAAATCAGCAGTTCATGACTTAAGTTAGACGACTTTGTTATGGTCAAATGATTCATTCATTCATTCATTCACCCTATTTGAACTGCTTAATCCCCGCCGAACCTATACTGGAACTATGGGTGCGAAGTAGGGCCCAATTCTGGGTGGGCGCCAACACATCGCAGGGCACAAACACTCACATTTCCATCCATAGTGTAAATTTAGAGTCACAAATCAACCTAAACTGTGTTTTCAGAGCACCCAGAGAAAACCCATGCCAACACGGCGAGAGCACACAAACTCCACACAGTGAGACCCCACCACCGGCCCGGGGATTGAGCTCAGGACCTTCTTGCTGTGAGACGACAGCACTAACTACCACGCCATTGTGCCGCCACACATCAAATGCTTCATACGTCACTTTACTGTATTGGGACTTCTGATCATAGAGCCAACTCCCTAACTGTTACATCATCAAACAAACTTTCAAACAATCTGACATTTTATTCAAATTGAAGAGGATAATTAAGAAGATTATTGTTGAATTGGCTCATGTTCCATTTCCTTTAAAAGTGTACAGCCGACTTTAGTGGTTTCAGGAATTCAACACCTTCACCGACTCCCCGCGATGCACTCTCACGAAGAACAGGTAAGTCTTCATGTCGAGGGCGAGACTGCTTCTGTTGTACCACACACACAAACACATGCTCAAACACACACAGATTCTGTCTCACTTTCCATTACTCCCTCTCTCCTCCTCCTACCTGCCGTGCACAGCGATACAACTTCTGCTCTGTCTCTCCTAATCGATCTTCCCATTGTACTATTTTCAGGCAACAGATCGATGCTCAGTAGCGTCACACACCTTTCACCAACACACACTGCCGCATAGCACCGCTTCCTCCCCTGGCGTGTGTGAAAACAGGAGAGTTATATGCCAATACGACACACTGCGCCCGGGACAAAGCAACTAAACCATATCAGGACTCACACCCCGGGTGGAAGGGTGGGTTGGCACTGCCAGTCAAAGCCCTTATATGTGGTGTTAAGAACTCAATCGCTGTGAGAGTAATACAGAAAAAAGTTCGGAATTGACACCTACTGCGATAACTGTAGTGGAGCCAAAGCCAAAAGAAGGATTCAGCAACTCAGCGTCATTCAAGTGAAACCCACTGCAGAGGCAGAGTGGAAAGGTCTTGCATCATGAAGTAAAAGTCAAGAAAAATCTGTGTAGCAGTGGTCTCACGGTTCGATTCGATTACGATTATCGTGTCATCGATTCGATTAGATGCGATACCTCGATGCATCACAATATATTTTTACATTACTTCTAAGGATGCACGATAAGAGAGTTATGGGCCGGTGCTGATATCTGATATTTTCACGCTCACATTTGCCAATACCGATGGCAATAAATGAGGAAGGCAGAGTTGAGCGCATAAAAACAAGATATTTTGCACGCTAAAGTTCCACCACGTCCTCAAAATTTTGGCACAAAAATAGTGCCATAGTTCCGACATTTCTGACACAGCACCAGAGGCGGTTCTGTAATTACCTGTAGGGCCCCCCAAATCAGCCATCCCGCACTATGAACACTTCAAAACCATGTTTAAGCTTATTCTGTGGCTATTGTTAAGTAATCTGGGAATTCTTAAAATGTGACCCTCCACGGCAAAACCAGACGCTCGTCGCAAATTTTCAAAACTGAGTTATTATGTTTTCATGAAAGGGCATAAATCAACCTTCAAAGTGATACCTATACGGAATGAATCGGACGACATATGACTGCGATATCAACATTCAAAGGAGTCGGGTTTCTCCTGTCACGCCAAGTGAGAAACGGAGAAATCTGCCTTTGAAATTGACTATCGCCGTAGCACTCACAGACGCTTGGTGCGGTCCCGACTACGTTTGCATTTACGGTAGCCTACAGTCACACGGATAGCCTACCTGGCGCGAAGGTTAACTGAACTCGAGACGGAGATGGATTCTGCAGAAATATCTTCACGCTAGTCAACGAGTGGATATATATTGAAATATTGAAGTAGAGCGGTCAAAACAGAAACTGTTAACATTCCGCTGGAATTGAATTCCTCACCTCAAGAACAAAGGGTAAGTTTTTCAGCCAAATTTATTCACAACAGTACAGTATAGACCTTCCACTGTTTCAAAACACTAAAAACAAAAAATCCCAAATTTTACCCCACGCGACATAAACGTTTTTCGTTTCTCGTTTTTCGTTTTTCTCGGACACCTCCGTTGCAACAAGCGACTGGTTTTGCCGTGGAGGGTCACAAATATGATACATCAAAATAGCATCAGAATGCCTAATTTATGTGTATCTATTTGTCTTAACACATACACCCCCCAGGTTGTACTTTATGGGGCTATTCCATGACTCAAGCTGATGACTGAGCAGAGTTAGAGTGGCAAAAATGAAGCGTAGTTACACAAGATCTAAAAGGAAAAAGCGAGATGACTGAGGAGAAGACTGAAACTAGTAAGACTTCCTCTCTTAGATGATTATGGAATGATGAAAGACATGGTTGACGATGGACATGGGCGAACTCACGCAAGAGAATAAGGACTTGTTTCAATATTTACTGGCTGTTGTCAACACAAAATTGCAACCTTTGCAAACTCCCACCCTCTCTCCCCATCTGTATATCTCTCTTAAACACATAATATACACTAGTTGCCTTAAAATATTTCACCTTTGCAAATGACGAATGTGGAAGGCCCCATGCCTGTATTCGCCTTGGGCCCTAAAATAGCCAAATCCGCCACTGCACAGCGCCAAGTCAAGAGAACGTGAAGTGTTCATTTCCAAAACCAAAATGGCAAAAAAAATAATGAGTCATTTTGCAATCTCCAATTTTGCACTCAATTAAAACAATTAAAAGAGGAAACGCACACTAATCCATGTTTTATTTTCAAAGCCAAATTGAAAAGTATAAAAAGAAATGTTTTTGTGCTTTCATATTTTGGGCTCAAAATAAAAATGTGACCCGATCTGCCGTAATGAGTCGGAAGTCGGCGTTCTGTTTATTTAGATATGGGCCGATTATGTTGAAAAACATCAAAAATATCGATTTTTCTTTTTTGGTCTTATATGAAAGAAAAGCTCTTCAAAATTAATCTCCCAAAGTTTCATCATGGAAATAATTGTGAAAATGTACTTAAATGGCTATTTGAGTTGAGTTGCAGCTCTCAAATCTTACAAAAGAATGTCCTTTAAATGCAATTTTCTCAGTTTTTCAGTTGGAAAATGGTCCTGCGATACCATAATTCAAACGATTGTAACTTGACAACCGTTGAAGATATAGCTTTGACCAAGATATCATTTTAAAGCTTATTTTCTAATCTTTTCAATGATTCTCAATTTTGAATTTTGGGTCACTGTGACTCATTACGGCAGATCAGGTCACAAATGGAAAAAATGGAAAGGAATGAAAGTGTTGTGATCTTAACGTTATTTTAGCCAATTAGCAAATTTCTCATTATAAAGCGAGAGTACAGACCTTTCAACTTAAGTGTTGATGAGGGTAGATATATACCAACTGTACCACAAAAGCGGAACATAACTGGCACGCATTATAAGCCTTTTGTGTCAATGCTTCTTCTCTCAGACACAGACTTTCCCCCTGAGTTACAGTACAAAAAAGGATGCCCCAATTATTCAAATAATTACAACAGAGTAATTAAATGCACAAAAAGTGACGGAGGCCAGATGTGTCTTGGCTTGTCGCTCAAGCAGATGATTCTTGGGAATTTTGAATAAAAATGTGGAGCAAGGTCAGAGAGAAAACCGTGTATGATTTGTCACTATAAAGAGTTAATCGGCCGTCCTGCTGCTGAGGCGACACGGCTGGCTGGGCGTCTGGCTCGTTTAAATGCAGTCATATTCATAATAAGCTTCTCTTTTTAAAGCTGAGGAGGGCAATTTCTGCACCACCAGCGCTGTTCACCAGGGCCGTTCAGAGATGCCCTTGAAGCCCAACCCAGCTCCGTATGTGGGACAGACTCAACACTGGCATAAAACAACAAGACAGCAAACAAGAACAGGAAAAATCTATATCTGAGTACATATTAATCTTCAAAATATCAACACAGTCTCATGATACATAATTATGTGAAGGAACATTACAAACAAAGCACAAAAGCAGAGCAGTAACCATGAGAAAATGTTTCTTAGAATTGTAATTGTCTACAAGGTCAGACCTGCAGGAGGTTCGCTGATGGCACATAGCTTTAGGAGTTTTCACCCACGGTCCTTTTTCATGCGAAGTGTGCAGAATCGCATCATGTATCGTGTGTTAGTTCCACGTTCCACATACGCTCAGTCTGCCACGCTTTGTTTACTCAAATAAAAAGCACAGTTTTGTTCTTGCCAACCGTTAAATTTGATCAGTGTTGCCTTCAACTGGCATAAAAACACATACTAGCCAAATGTACAAACAAAGAATTAAACTGAAACTGGATGTTTTTAATGATGAATCTGGATGTACTGATGAATCTTCTGAAAAATCTAGTTTTTGACAGCTGGTCATGCCCACGTTTGCCCAAATTTGACATGTTATTATGGGAAAACCTTTCATTTGCATAGCTAACCAGATGTTTCAGGCCAGGGATTTTGGAACCAAACCTGGCTTAGGTCCTTGCCCAGGTCCTAAGAGTCAGTGAAGTATTTTGTTAAAATATTGGCAGTTCCCAGCAATGCTGAACTTGTTCTGTAAGTCTCATGCCTTTGCTAATTGCTTCTAACTTTTTGGTACTTTACAAAGTTTTCCTGACCACCACTGGGGCGACTGCTGCCCTCTTTCCCTCACAGATGCTTTGGAACTGTCAAATTGGTATTTTATGATCTTTTCCTATTCTTTGTCTTCTCTGTATTATCCACATGGTATTGCAACATCAATCAACTTGACCAATTTATTTTTGACCATGGTGATGTCTGGGTATTCTGAAATCCCAGATTGGATGGCTTTATTTTTAGATTCTACCACGTTATTTGACTCGTTCCCAAAGATCACAAAGATTCCAATGTAGCAATTACACATTCTTATATTACTGATGTTTGTAATCAGTCGATACTTTTATCATTATTATTATAATAATTTTTTGTTGTTATTATTAAGGGCTGCCTTTCCTTTCCATTCCTACATATTCACCCCTTGCGTAGTTGGCAGTATGTAGTTATTACTGCTTGCTGTTTCTAATGCTGGATGTAGTTTCCCTCCACAGTGGGCGTTGGCAGCAGGACTGGGGGGATTCGACTCGGCCGAGGCGTTGTCACTGCAGTGGTGTCCGCCCTCTCCCTGGACCCGACGTTACCCGACGTGAACCCTCACGAGAGCCCGGTCCGCAATCACGCTTCCCGTCGCGTGCTTGCTCCTCCGTTTTACGGCTAAGTGCTAAAACATCTCTCTCCCCAGCTCTCGGCGGAGCAGCTAAGCTTTATAGCGCGCCGTTAGCATTCAGCCCACGTCGCAATAATGACGATGACCTTGAAACGTGGTTCGACAACAACAGCGGTGGCGGAGAGTGGCCTGCTCTTCTCACTCCAGCAGTTATGGGATGGCAGTGTGTTGGTGGGACTCTTATACTAATGACGGAGGGAGGGCTGGCACAGCGCCAGTTTGCCATGACCCATGTTATTACTGCTACAGCAAGATTCAATTAACTGCTTCTGCAATCAGACTTTTTACCCACGACAAGAGGTGCCAAAATGCTGTCGGTCACATCTTAAATGACCTACACTTTGAGACTGCCAGACTCGGCACAGTTCCACTCCCACTCATAAAAGATCTGGATTGAAAGAAAATCGCTATTTGCTGTTCTTATTACTAAAACTTGAACATTTGCTTCTGCAGAAGCTGCACCTCTTCTGTGGCTGGTGTGGGCTTGCATTGTGCTGCAGGTCTTCTCAAATTGGGGTTGCAGCTGTATGACGGCTACTTTTAGTTCAATTTCACTTTCAATCATTTCACATTTGCCATCCCACTGGAGTTAGGGATTAAGGTAGGCCAGGGTTAGTTTTTGTTGGATTTTTTATCACTTCTTTGATTGAAGTCAGGGATAGGCAGTATGTAAAAGGGAACTTTAGTGATTATTTGTCATTGTGAACACACCACAGCACAGCACACAGTGCTCCACAACCAAATGTGACCTCTGCATTTGGCCCATCCATGAAGGAGCAGGGGGCAGCTGACGTAGGCAGCGCTCGGGGAGCAGTGCTTGGGGAGAGTACCTTGCTCATGAGTACCTCAGTGGTACCGTTACCAGTCTTGGATTTCAACTGGCACCTTCCAATGATGGGGTTCAAATGACCTAACCGTTACGCTACCAACTCCCACTGGAGTTAGTGGTTAAGGTAAGTCAGGGTTAGTTTTTGTTGCATTTTTTATTAGCTCTTCATTAAAGATTGGATGGTGGTTTTATGCCGTAATTATGAGCACGCAGTGGATCTTTCTTGAGCAAAATCTCGGATCTGAAATTTGCTTGCACGCTCCCTCAAAACGGTCTGTGTGCACTCAACACTGCCTGCGCTGCGACTCTGCTTTCACTAGCGAATCTGCCTTCATGCTTGAGCGCAACTCTGCTTTTTCGCTCACACAACACTGCCATCACGCTCGCTCGACTTGACACTGCGTTATAAATGTGCCTCATTAAACCAACCAATCACATCCTTGGAGAAAAACTGATGGGCTGATTCCTTCTCCAATCAGGTCGCTAGTTTTGTTTCAAGTTTTGCCAGGTAAAAAGAAGGGAAGGGGAGCTCTGGAATCTGTGTATTGTTCATTCATTCGTTTTTCACATTAAAACCAAAAATGAAAAATAAAAAAACAAATAACAGTATAGAAGATATGACAAATACGGAGGGCTAAGAGTGGCCAAATTAAATAAATGAAATTTTGGTTTTCATTTTGCTCATGAAAGGTTCACTGCCCACTCAGAATTATGGCACAAAAATAACTCCATATAAAGGCCGTGTAAATGTAAAGTCAGGGATGGGCAGTATTTTAAAATACATTCATTCAAATGAAATATTTTACATACAAAATAGCATTTTGTAGTGTGTCTTTGGTTGACGTCATTAAATTGATCGTCATTTCTATCAAAGTACTGTACATTAGTTTTCAGCTTTTCTCTAATTTAAAACACTTTAATAACTGTCATGTCTTTGCTGTATAATACTACTGTACTAATTTGCTAGCTACATTCTTTTCTGTATTTGATTTATTTATGTTATTAATAAAAAAGAAAAAGAACAATTAGAGGAGAGGCAGGGCTAGAGGATGTTTCCTCAATGTTTAAACTGCATGTCTCTTTCTTTTTAGCCTGTGAAATTTATTAAGTATTTAGGATAGTTCTTAGATATTTGATATTTGATCTTTTGTCTAGTTAAATATTTGATCTTTTGTCTAGTTTAGTGTTTTGTCATCTTAGTGTAAGATTAACAAGACGTATGTATAATTACTGATGTATAATTAAAGTTAAAATACAAACATTTATTTGGATACATTGTGTGCTTTTCTGCATTGTTTTAATGGATTTTAATGGGATATTTTCTACTTTCTATCAAAATACTTTTTGATGTATTTTTGTCCAACTCTGATGGAAGGCAGACTGACTAAAAACCAATGTGCATTACTGCAATCTCTGAGAGTGCAAGCCTGAGTGTGGCTTGTGATTTCCTTTGCTTTATGACCCCCAACCACACGTAACCCACACACACACGCACACACACACACACACACACACTGCACTGCACATCCTCCACACACTTGTCAGCCCCAGACCACACACACAACCTGAATAGAGGCCACTCTCTCGAGCGTAGCAGTGCTCATCCTGCCTTTTCCCACAGTTCTTTTTCTTTTCGGCAGCCGGTTCCAGGTACTGGGGCTCGGCGACGGCAGTGAGGACGCGGCTTTTGTGCCGCTCGAACGGTGACTAAAGAGCTCGCCGGCCCCGGTGTCGGAGCCAGTCCTGTGAAGTCTGAGGAATGTAATGAATTATTAATCGAATAAATCTCCACCAGAAGGACGGGGAACAAGACAAATGTCCCTTGGCATGAGTTGCAAGGAGATGAGCGCAGTCTCAAGGCTGCAGGAGGGGGTAGTGGAGGGAGGCCGAGCTGTCAGAACGAGCCAAGATATATCAGCCGGAATGGCTCAGGCCGAGGAAGGCAGCACCATCAGACATATTTCAGCTGGAAGCATAAAACACGTAATAGCGTCGTTAGCTACATGCTTCTGACAGGAGGCCTTACAGCCAGCTGATAATCAATACTCATTTGGTGAAAAGAGAGCATTAAATATAAGAGACGTGCTGCTAAACACGCACCTATTAGACGTCTCTTAGAGGGTGGGCTGACTGCTGTTCGAGCCAGGGCAAACATTGAAAGAAAATGTTAATCAAACTTTTTGGGCCAAAAACATTATGGAATTTGGTCCCCTAAAGCGCAATGTCACACCCAAGGTTGGACAGCGATGTCCTTCTAATGGAAAACAGGTTATTATTGAGAGATGATGATGAAACGAAAAGATACATGTCGCATTGTGAAATCCGTCCTCTCAGTGCCTCGAGATGTATTCTGAGAGACCGAGCATGAATAGATTGCTCTGGTTAATGAGACGGCTGGAGCGAGTAAATAAGAGAGAGAGAGAGAGAGAGAGAAGGATGAAGAGAGAGAAGGATAGAGGGAGGGAGGGAGATACCCTGGGGAAAGAGAGAGGGACGAACAGAGGCGACGAGAATGTAGGTAGAAGAAAGAGAGCGAGAGAGAGAGATTACAAGAAGAGACAGGGACACAGATGGGGAGAGAGTGATGAAAAAAGAGAGTGGAGGAAAGAGATTCAGGGGCAGCGGGTGGAAGAGAGAAAGAAAGACGAATTGAATGGGGGACAGAGAGGGGTGGAAGAGCGAGAGAGATGAATAAGGAGAGTTTGGGAGGAAAGACAAATAGGGAAGAGAAGAGATAGGTAGACATGACGAAAGAGAGTGTTGATGGAGAGACTGGGCAGAGAGGAGAAGAGAGAGAGAGATAGAGATAGAAATGGAGAGTGGGATAGAGTGATTTGATGATGAGAGTCACTCGTAATGAGGTTCGGGGATTTCAGTCTGTCAGAGCTGTGAAGTAGAAATGCAATGAGGCTCTGACATGCGTAATTTCCCTGCACCTAATGAGAGAGAAGAGAGTGAGGCAAAACCGCATCGTCTCTCTTTTATTCATAAGGGTCTGACACGACCTAGTGCACGTGAGGATGAGGAGGAAGATCGAGTCGAGCGGTCGGATCGCAACCACAGGGGAGTGAACGCACACACACACACACACACACACACACACCGGTGACATAATCCACCTGCCTGCTCCGGGGGGAAAGTTCAGGTGAGGGAACAGCCTCGCAAGGCAAAAACCTGCTTTAATGCAGGTCTGTACAAAGAAGCCAGTACAGCTAACGACTGCCCGAAACACAAAAATGTAAAGAAAATAAAAGTTAGAATAAATCTGGCCCCTTTGCACGCTTGACTTGGGGAGCAGTACTTGGGGATGGTACCTTGCTCATGAGTACCTCAGTGGTACCTTTACTGGTCCGGAACTTGAAGCTGCAACCCTCCGATCATGTTGCCAACTCCCTAACTACTAACTGCCCGTAACTCCTCCCCTTTTCCCACAATGATGGTGGTCATAAAATTGGGAGTTTGAATCCCAACTGCAACTCTACGTTGGTGATCATAAGATTGTGGCTTCAAATCCCAACTGAGATCCTATGTTGGTGATCATAAGATTGGGGCATCAAATCCCAACTCAAATCCTATGTTGGGGATGGTAAGATTGCGGGTTTGAGTCCCAACTGAAACTCCATGTTGGTGATCATTAGATTGGGGGTTCACATCCCAACTGAAATCCTATGTTGGGGATGGTAAGATTGCGGGTTTGAGTCCCAACTGAAACTCCATGTTGGTGATCATTAGATTGGGGGTTCACATCCCAACTCAAATCCTATGTTGGGGATGGTAAGATTGGGGGTTTGAGTCCCAACTGAAACTCCATGTTGGTGATCATTAGATTGGGAGTTCACATCCCAACTGAAATCCTATGTTGGTGATCATAAGATTGGGGGTTTGAGTCCCAACTGAAACCCTTTGTTGATGTTCATAAGACTGGGAGTTTGAATCCCAACAGAAACCCTGTGTTGGTGTTCATAAAATACTGTGAGCTGTGCTGTGTGCTGTGTTCATAAGAATGAATAATTACTCAAATAAATGCCATACATGAAAATGTAAGTGGGTCATAACAAGCCACACGTACCAAACATACTCATCTAACTCATTTTGTAAGACATTTAGCTGCAATGTTTATTGGAGTAAGAAGAAAAATAGTGTAAAAAACATCAAATCACCATTTTGCCTTGCATGCCTTGTCTTGAACTTTTATTTTTTTCTCTCACAGGCAAGACATGTGAACGCTGAGTGCTGTTCCTTTAAAGTGGATTTCAGTCGTATTATTGTGACGTTGAGTGTTATTTTGAAGCTGAGACGTGAAGATATAATGAGTCGGGAAGCTCTACGTTAAAAATGAAAGAGTAAACGGGGTGATGAGTTTGTCATCTCTTAGAAGCATTTCTAATGACAAAAAGACCAACTGGATGGCAGGGAATTTTCACAAGCCAACAACTGAATGTGACAGCATGTCACCTCTCCTCTTTCAAACTCACCAAGCGTGCACAAAAACACACACTCATACACACCGCACACAAACTCTCTCCCTGTCCCGAGAGTCTGCCCTTCCTATCTACTCCAAACCACCTTCTAAACCACACGTCGAAAGCAGGGCGCACTGACAAACATCCGTCAATACACCCAAAACTGCATCAAAGACTGTGACAGGCTCGCTCGAACACACGGGAGATCCCCCAGCTGGACGAAAATATGTCCCCTCCTTCACCTTCACCTTCACATTTTGGTTCTTGGAAGGTACAAAATGTCCAGTTTCGTATGCATTCTAAGAATGGTTTGGCAACATTACAACAAGATTTCTGCCGTAGTCTTTGGTAACATAATGTTTCTAGAGTGGTCTGATAATGTTTCTACAATGTTATTACATTACTACGAACCTAATACACTGTTTCTGCAAATTTTATACAATGTTTATACAAGGTTAGTATATTGTTCCTAGAATGCCTGACAATGTTTCTTCAAACTTTGTACAGTATTGAAACAAGGTTTGTCCAATGTCTCTGGAATGTTTCTACAAGCTGTTTTACGTTATAACGAGGTTTGCACAATGTTTCAACAAGGTTGGTATAATGTTTCTACAGTGCTTTGACAATGTTATACAATGTTATTACATTGTTTTTTGTTACTTCAAGATTTGCACAATGTTTCAACAGATTTTGACAATGTTTATATAAGGTTAGTATAATGTTTTAAGAGTCTTCTGATGATGTTTCTATAAATTTTTACAATGTTTCAACAAGGTTTTTACAATGTTTCAACAAGGTTCTTTCAATTTCTGAAATGCTTGTGGAAGCTTTATACAATATTTCTTCAGTGTCTCTACAAGATTTGTACAAAGTTTCTATGAGGGTTCTACAAACATTGTACAATACGATGCGATGTCTCTGTAATGTTTCTAGAAGTTTTGTAAAATGTTTCTACAAGGTTTCTACAAGCTTTGTATAATGTTTGTACAAAGTTTTACACTGTTGCTACATTCTTCTTTTAGTGTTTCTGCAATGCTTCTATAAGCTTTATACAATGTTTTGCTAATGTCTCTACAATGGTTTGCATGGTCTTATAAACATATGCAAATTTAGTCTTAAATTTTATGTTCCAAAGGTTTGTTATAGGACAGCACAGTGGTGCACTTAGCGCCATTGCCTTACAGCAAGAAGGTTCTGGGTTTGATCCCCAGGTCGGCTGTGTGATCTTTCAGTGTTTAGTTTAGTTTGTGTGCTCTCTCCATGTTCTCATGGGTTCTAAAGAATGGATCTGGTTGTGCAGTGTACGATCCTTACATTTTTTGCATTGATAATTTGTGCCAGTCAAACACTATGTGCAAAATATGGACTTTTCCCCTAATTTAGGTAGATTTTAAAAGTTGTAGGAATGAAATGTCACAGCTGTATTTGACATATTCGTATTTTGTTACTTTCCACCTCTGCCTCCTAGAACAGCTCAATACAAAATCTGAGTCTAGAATGCTTTCCCTTGATCTTTTGCATTTGAACTTGAAATTAAAGTTCCCTATTTTTAGCGCGTCTCATGAAGGGAAATGTCAGCCAATGGAATAATTTGGCTAAGACGGAAAGCTGGAGGCAAGACTCACCGTTACAATTAGGAAATAAATATGGCAATCTACAGAGTGCTGCAAGGATTGCTTCAAAAATCTGTCTAATAATCTGCAGAAATGAACGGTTTTGGGGCTCTTTTTCTCATCACGCCCCGGCCTTGTTAACAAATGTCGGCTCTAACTGCATGATGATGCCCTTCAGATGGAGTTTAATGCTCAGCTGGGCTGCTCTCACAGATGTTCGCTCAGAAAATGCTCGAGAAACTCTGAATGCAGCTCCAAACAGAGAGCCTGCTTCGTTGCCAATACAGAAATGAAATATATTACAGTATATAGAAGTTAATAAAATAAACAATAAATTAAATATATAAAGTACTTGATTTGATGAGAATGAATGAAAAAGTTGCTGCTTCTAGCAATTCTGAAGAGGGTAAGAAATGGTACACTGCACATTAGGGCTGTCTGAAGTCATATTACACTAGAATGTCGCCTCACTGAAGTGCTCATGAGCAAGGTACCGTCCCTGAGCATTGCTTCCCTGGCACTGCCCTTATTAGCTGCACCTTGCTCCTTCACGGACGAGTCAAATGCGGAGGTCACATTTGGTTGTGGTGCACTGCGTGCTGTGCTGCGTTCACAATGTCAAATATTCACTCACTTTCACTTCTCCGGGTCCTCCGTTCTCCTCCGTTCTCCTCCGTTCTCCTCCATCAGTTCAAAAAGCATGCAGGTGTGTATGTGTCACATTCTCAGGGTAACCCTCTGTGAGAGAGGACGCAGACGCAGGAGTTAACTGAAAGATTACTGTCTTTAATTTGCAAAATTCCAAAACAAAATGGTAATTACACAGCATCGAGATTAGTCTGGTGCATCCAACTCAAAGTGCATTAAGGAATGCATGTACGATGTAAACACGCGGTATGACTTAAGCTCCAACGTCAAAGTAGCAACAGAGAATCCGTACCCCAATCAGAGATCAGGGCCTCGCTGAGCTAGCTGCAAGCTTTCAGGAGCCGTGCTTTCAGTTTGCATAGCGCGAGCCTCAAATACTCTATGAAATAGTGTAACAGTGACCGGACGGCAAAGAATACAGCACTAAACAAAGACCAGAACAATTAAATAATGGGCAAACAGAACATAACTGAAACTAGGTGTTTTAACTCTGGGGAAATGAGGGGGTAAAACCAAGCAAATCATAACATAATCAAAACCCAAAAACACCCCAATAGTGGCTGCCCAAGCCAAAAAGTCCAGGAGGATTCGTTACAGCATGCGCAGTGTTGGGAAAGCCAGTTTGGAAATGTAATGTGTTATAATTACAAGTTACCCTATCTAAAATGTAACTATTTCAATTACTTTAACAAAGTACTGTAACTAATTACATTTGATTACTTTTGGATTACTTTTCTACATTTTGAAGGAATTTTCTCAACTGTCAACCATTTTCAGTTTTTGAAACCTGGTTAACCTTACAGCATTACTCAACACTGACTGCTGTCAAAATCCTTTTAAACTCCCTCAACACCGCCACCGCCGTGTCGAACTTCAACACCTCAACACCGCTTTACTGTGAGATCATGCTGATCTTTGAATACCTTTGCCTGCTAAATCAAATATTTGACATTTTTATTTGACATATTTAACATCACTGAATAAGCAGTTGTCTATTCGTGTGGGATTGATTGTGCATATAGCGTCTGCTCATTTTTATTTCCTGCAATGTGCTAAGCCTACATTGTAGTTCCTATCTGGCATTGCAGGCCGCCTGGCAACTGCAGCTCAGACCGCTTGTAGGCTGTAGATCCAGCAGCAAGTTGGTGTTGCAAATTCAAACATGATAAGAGAACTAATTAGACATATCGAAATAGTGTCAGACTTTCAGCTGTAAATGGAGGATGTTGTGCACAAGAAAAAATGGCAAAACAATAATATTATTAAACATACAGCCAGTGTTTCTGCAGAAGATATTGAGATGTAATTGAAATTGTAATCCTGAATATTTCCTGAAAGTAACTGTAATTTAATTCAAGTAATGTAACTGATGACTGTTACTTTTATTTTGTAATTAAATTACGTAATTTTGTTACATGTAACTCATTACTCCCCAACACTGAGTATGGGTATGTGCCCTGTGGTGTGCTGGCGCCTGTTCAAGGTTGGTCCCTGCCTTGCGCCTGTAGTTCCAGGACAGGCCCCGGGTCCCTGCGATCCTGTTTGGAATTAACTAGTTCCGATAATGAATTGAGGACTTGTATGATAATATTTTTTTACAGCAACAGAAGGTTATAGTGAATGTTTTACTCCTCCAAAACTGTTATTTCTGTTTCTTCGGTGGTGTCAATTGGGAGGTTCAGAGCCCCTCAATACCCCCCAATTCCAACCGTGCTTTTATTTGACGTTGAGTTTCAGTGCCATCTCACATGCCAAATCCTTCCTTCTTGATGAATGCAGCGTCTATTCTTTTCCCCATTTCTGTGTCTTAGCTCCGCCTCAGTAATATGATTGCTTTCGCTGTCGTCGTTTCGCACGAGTGATTCCTCGAACCTGACGCGGAATCAAGCTAAACAGCCGACCTCAATCTGTCCAACAGCCGTTTAGAAACGAGACTTGTTGAAATTGTACAATTGGTCTGTCACGCCTTTGGGCCACTCCGTTCGCCAGAACCCAGGCATTACTATTCAAATGAAGGCATCGCGTGTCACCTTTTTTTCCTCTTTCGCATGGCTGCCTTTTGTTTCCTCTCGCTCTCCAAACACCTTTTTAAATCCTCATGATGGAGAATTCGCAAAAAAAAAAGTTGTTAAGCGACGCTGTGGACGACTACACGCTTTGCTGAACACGTGAAAAAAAGTATAAAAGTTTGTCAGCGGCAGAGATTACGCTTACAAAGCTCTGAGTTTGTCATTTCCTTCGCGCTCCAACGAGTAAGACAATTCCGCGGCTAAGCAGGGAAAACGGTGTAAAATTTTAATCTGTTTGATGGTGACGTTTTTCGCCAAGGAGACGCTACATAATGCTAGGTCTCATCAATTTTTGTTCCTGCTGTTGACGAGGGTTTTTTTCCCGCCATGTTACTTGTTCTTCACCTTGAAATTTTCAAACTGGAGTCTAATAAACTCATATCATAAACTCAAACAACTGTCAGAGATATAGAAGCGCACATATGTCTGATCAAACATAACTTACTTACATTAAAACCCTAACTCTCTAGGACACTTTCCCTGTGATCTGAGTGTCGAAGGTTGTAATCCTGGACCAGTAAAGGTACCGCTGAGGTACTCATGAGGAAGGTACCATCCCCAAGCACTGCTCCCTAGGGCCCATGTCAGCTGCCCACTGCTCCTTCACGGATGGGTAAAATGCAGAGCTCACATTTGTTTGTGGTGCACTATGTGCTGCGTTCACAATGACATAATCATTCACTTTCACTAACCGTTACGCTACCAACTTCCCCTATTATGTCATATTCTCTCTCTTCGTTTCCACTCTTCTCTAGCAAAATCTAGAGAAGAGTAAAATTTTTAGAAGACGTTGAGAGCACATGTCCCACGACTCAGCGCTTATAAACAGGAATGAGCTGTTTTTTGATTAGCAGTGAAACTCCCGAGTCAGGATGGAGGCCGGATGATGCTGATTCGGCAGGCGATGAATCCTGACGCTGCACACGGGCCTGAAAGACGAACCTCAAGCGTTATCACTGGCTTTAAGTTCATTTTTACTTATTCAGCTCAATATCAGGAGCTTCGTTCCCAAAGAAACAACGCCGCTGGGTGCACTGGCAGTTTTTAAGAGTGAGGTGAAACTGTTGCAGCGTTGCTTTCTGGAACTAGATTACCAGTGAGGTTTGCCAACTTCTGGAGATGGAAAGTCACCAGCTCATGCTCAGAAAAAGTGGCCGGAATCATGCAAAGTGATTTGAATATTTATTTCACATACTCAACATAATTAATAACCCTTTTTAAAAATTCACTTTAGCAATGTTGCTGCAAATTTGGTGGACTTCTAGCAAACTTTGTGGAAAACTTATGCACCTGGCAAATTTGTCATCAAAAGTTCACTAAAAGTTTGTCATTACTGGCTAATTGTTCTGCCAAATCACTGGCAAATACTGTACATTTACCACATAGTGGCAATTTGTCATCGTTGCCAGAACATTGCTACAAGTTTGATACTAGTGACTGACAATGGCAACCTTGTGGAAACATATTCTGGCAAACTTCACTGTTTACACAGAAAATAACCAGAATTTTGCTGCAAACCTGCCACAAACATTTTATTTTTGAAAGGGAATGAGATGAAGTTTTAATTGCATGGTTTCTCACTCTCTAATGTGCCTTTGTCACACTTCCTGGTTCCAAATGTTCTAATCAGTGAAGTGTTATCAGTGTAGTGTACCTGGCAGTTTTATTTCAAAACAGCACTTACATTTTGACAGCGAGCTGCTTTATGTATCCAAGAGCAAATGTAATCTTAATCCGTAATCTTAAGGGTACTTACTTCTTCCTCAGCAGAACCTTCGCTAACGTTAACACTAACTCTAGACGCACCCTAAAGACGAACATTGACCCGGTCGAAGATATATATGTACACATATTCTCTTTATGACTCCACTACATTTACATAAAGGTGATGATGCATGACAAAGTGTGGGGGCAGTTGGTAGGGTAGGGTAGAATGATTGTCATTGTGAACCACAGCACAGCACATAGTACACCACAACCTCAGCATTTGACCCACCCATGAATGAGCAGTGGCCAGCTTTTATTTTGGCAGCGCCCCAAAAGGAGAAGTGCTTGGGGTGGGTACCTCAGTGGTACCTTTACCGGTCCAGAACTTGAACCGACAACCTTCTGGCCAACTCCTCAATAGTTCTAACTGCTTCTAACTGCCCCATTGACGATGACAATATGCATTCTTTGCACGGCTGGTACATATTTGCACAACTATTGACCACTGCTGTATATATCGCTGATTGCTTTCTCTAACTCACTCTACCTGAACAAATTGAAAGTATTGCACAGACTGCTTTATTTCATAGACTGTATAGAATTTTTCATATTGAAACTGTTGCTGACCTCATGCACATTCAGCACATTCACTTCCACTTTTTTAGTGTAAAAGACGACTCCACAACCATAATTGTAGGCTGAGTTCTGCATCTTAATGGTCTCTCTTTCTACTTCTAGTTTAACCCTTCTGTTGTTCGTTTCTCAGAAACACCAATGATGTTCCTGGGTCAATTTGACCCGGGGCATGTTTAATTATCCAAAAAAAGTCTGAAACCAAAAGATCCCAATAAACATTGTTTATATCTCATTAACACCATTACTGACCATTTCAATCAATATTTGCTGTAATGGTGTTATCATGGTTTAATGAGGATAATTCACTCTTTTTCATAAAAAAATGCATTTTAAAACTTTTTTTTAATGTACATTGGAAAGACCTACATATAAAACAATAGTTTTACATGACGTTGATTATTTTATATTCAAATTGACCCGAAAAGTATCTATGTAATATAAACATGCAGGAGGGGGGTTGCACATATGTGACCCTCCACGGCAAAACCAGTCGCTTGTCGCAACGGAGGTTTCCGAGAAAAAAACAACCGTTTATGTTGCATGGGATAAAATTTTTAGTGTTTTGAAACAGTGGAAGGTCTATACTGTACTGCTGTGAATAAATTTGGCTGAAAAACTTACCCTTTCCATCCTAAAAAGGTGACTTTCTTGAGGTGAGGAATTCAATTCCTGCAGAATGTTAAAAGTTTGTTTTGACCGCTCTACTTCAATATTTACGGTAAATCCACTGGTTGACTAGCGTGAAGATATTTCTCCGGAATCCATCTTCGTCTCCCAAGTTCAGTTAACCAAACGCAGGTAGGCTATCCGTGTGGCTGTGAATGCAGCGTAGGCTACCTTGTGTCATGGGTATGGTTGCAGGGAGGAGGATGGAAGGGGATGAGGACACTGTTGCAGGCAGAACAAAAGGGTTTATTGAGGGGAATGGAGGCACACGAGATACACAGGGAAAAACCAAGTCCACAAGCACAAAAAATGGATAAAGTTACAAAAGAAAGGTGAGGCCCATGCTCCTAGTAGTTGGCGTCAGGTAATGGGGGAGAACCTCCCTGAGTAACCAGAACAAGCGAGGTCCTTATGCTTGAAGACTCGGGAGGTGAACTGACAATGGTCCAGACTCAGTAGCCACCAAGGCAGTCTGGCCAACCGGGGAAAGCTCACTGGGAGTCACGAGCCTGGGGAGAAACACAGGAGAGAGGTGTGAAGATGAGACAAAAAGGGCAATCCAAAAGGAGACACAAAGCCAAACCGAAATCACAAGAGTCCAAAAGTCCAAACAAAGGGGGAAGACCAGAAGGGATCCAAGATATCCAAAAACATGACACGAACGACCACGCAAAGTATGAGGGATACAGACTCGAGAACACATGGGTTAAACTGACTTAAATAAGGCCACAGAACTCAACAAACGAGTGCTTGCACCGATCCCAAACTCAAAGCAGAACGAGATACAGCTGAAATCAATAATAAGCACGGGGGTGTTCTACACAGACACTGACCTACTAGGTAGGGAACACGCAGTGCAAACAACATACCAGGAAGTGGGGTGCGCTCCAAACAGATAGTGAACTACTCAGAAGCGCACGAAGTGCAGACACAGAACCCGGAAGTGAGGAGCAAGCTAACAAGGAAGGCTAAGACTAACCCGAGTAGACACGAGGGGCAAACACCACAGACACAACACCAAAAGTGAACCCAGAGAGCCAGAGAAACAAAACAGATACTTATCTGGGTTCACCGGTGGCACGGTCCCGTCTAAGTTGGGCGGGACCGTGACACTGTAAATGCAAACGTAGCCGCGACCGCACCAAGCGTCTGTGAGTGCTACGTCGATAATCAACTTCAAAGGCAGATTTCTCTGTTTCTCACTTGGCGTGACAGGAGAAACCTGACTCCTTTGAATGTTGATATCTCAGTCATATGTCGTCAGATTCATTCCATATAGGTATCGTTTTGAAGGTTGATTTATGCCCTTTCATGACAACATAACTCAATTTTGAAAATTTGTGACAAGCGACTGGTTTTGCCGTGCAGAATCACATACGTGAAATGAACCATTTTTATTTTATACGTTGATTACCCTTATGAAGCCAAGCACAAGAAGTTTCATACTGAAAAATACTTTTAACTATTTATTTTAGATTTTTTACATTTCAAATGGGTAAATTTGACCTGCAGCATAACAGGAGGGTTAAAGTTTAAAGTTTACATTAATATTCTACGTCTAGTTTAAAGTGTATAGTTTATATTCTATTTATATATTGTTTATTCTATGTGCCATTATTTGTTCTTTGTTCCTTGTTCTTTGTTCGTTGCACTGTTAAAACTGGAGCCACGTCGTCTCGTCTCTCTGTATACTTGCACTCGGGGCAGTTGGTGGGATAATAATGGGAGGGTGTTTGCCCCGTGATCAGAAAGTTGCAGCTTCGAATCCAGGGCCAGTAAAGTTAACACTGAGGTACTCATGAGCAAGGTACCGTCCCTAGCACTGCTCCCCTTGTTAGCTGCCCACTGCTCCTTCACGGATGAGTCAAATGCAGAGGTCACATTTGGTTGTGGTGCCCTGTGTGCTGTGCGGTGGTGTGTTCACAGTGACAAATAATCAGTCACTCACTCTGTATATTGCAGGGATGACAAAGTTTACCTTGACTTTGACTTACCGAACATGGTACAATTTACTACATGTTGTACTTGTATAAATAAGTATAAATAAGTAAGTATGTGACAAACAGAGAATCTTAAATCTTAAAATCTCTCCATAAGTGGAACAACAATTAAAAATTTGGTGATTTCAGCACAGTTTTAATTGCATGGCAACTTCAGGTGTAAATTGTTCAGTCTTAAAAATGAAAGCCATTAAAAACTAAATTTATATTTATTCCAAATTATAGAGTGTCTGTGTGTGTTTGTGGTCCAGTCGTTATTGGACATTATTCGACCTCATCTCCAGCGTCGTTAAGGGAATGACCTCGTCAATGTGTAACACAAAGAGACAGCAGCGATTGGGTTTTTTCACGGCTGCTCCATCGCACCAATGAGGGAATCAATTATAGAAAAACAGGCCGAGTCGAGACGATAAGAGCGGCATTCTTCACTGTGCCGGAACAAATCCTTTTTTATTCTTAAACACCATTCTTAAAAAACGAAAACAGGAGTCCCGGACATTTGCACCGTCGCCTCGCTCGGCCGTAAATTGCTGGTCGTCTCCGAATCCATTGCTTTTGGAATTGGAAGTTGTTCACACACAGGATGGAGTCTTTGCAACACATTTGTATCATTGTCTACATTTAAGTATGGTAACATTTAAGTATACTATTTCTATCATTGTTGATTTTTTTTTTTTTTATTCAAATTATTTAAGAAATTTATTCTAAAATAACATAGTTTCCTTTTTTGGAGTGTTTAGAATTACTTTAAGGCATTTTCTGTTAATGTCATGCTCCAAAATGGTATTTATTGGCTTTTCTTTTATATAAAATGTTAATGTTTTTAATCATTGTTCACCGTTATTTTACATATTTAGCAAATCATGTTTATTTAAAATTAAAACACCCAACAATAACACCAGAACGATTTCACAACAGCAAATTTTTTGCTCATCTGTCTTTGAAATTACTTTTAGGCATGTTCTACCTATTTTACATGTCCCTGCAGTCTTATACCTATTTTGGGGGGATTTGTTTAGCACATTTACCAACAGCTGGCACAAACTCTCAGTTTAAGAGGACGGAGGGATTCACCATCATTAGAAGAAACTTTTAGAGGTTTATTTACGTGCCATAATTCTTTTTTCAGTACCTTTCTAAACAACAAATGTAACTCCCCATCACCACACATTTTCACTTGTGTTTTTGTCTCTGCAATATTAAGACACTGTTTTTCCAGACTCTGTGTTTACAATAAAATAAAGGACAAACATCAGTTTCACAGGGGAGCGTTATCCTCTGGGACTGATGATTGCCAATTGAGCTGATAATTCCCGACTTTCCCAAAGGGAACTTTCATGGTTTTTGTTTTTAAATGATGAGAGACGTGCTGCTGGCTCAATCACAGGGTGTCCTCTTATCACTGCACTGCCAAACAATAAAATATCCCCAAGTCTGGGATTTACCCAATATGATATACCAAATAGAATAATATATGCCCAGAGCAGAGACTGACTTTACTGTAAAAAGGCACGGATACACTAAATATAATAAGGTTAAATCTTCAAGAATATACTGAGTAAGAGCAGAATCTATGAACATCAAGGAGCACAGTTACGCAAAAACTTCATACATTTTTATGCTAAACATTATTTTATTGGCGTTTCTATAATTCTACTTTGTGTTATATTATACTATTTACATGTCAATGTGTTATATAAATTTTAATATGGAGTTTAATATGTTCTGTAGATGCATAGACAGATAGGATGGATGGATGGATGCATAGATAGACTGATAGATAGATACTAGAATAGAAGGATAGAAAGATGGAGGGACGGATGGATAAATAGTAACACAGGTGGATGGATAAATGGACGTGTGATGGATAGATAGGAGGAAATGCAGACAGATTGAAAGATGGATTGATATATAATTTGTGTAATCTACTGTTTATATATAGTAATATCTATGACAAATATCTATAATACCTTTCCTTAATAAAAATGAGATGTTTTTAAATTTCCTCACTCCTCTGCAGACGTTTGGACACATTGTTGAGTGTAAAACCCTTCTCATGGCGTGTCACGTACGACAAGAACAAAAGGCACGACATTCCTGGCCGTGTTTCTGAAACTTAATCCTGCTTTCAAATTCAAGATTACGTGATCGCATTCAGTGGCCAACAAAAGTAAAACCCGAAACCGACTTACGTCTGCCTCCGGCACAAAAACCGCAGCCTTCACTAGCTCTAAACGCATCTCGAATTCCCTCCAATTCGGCCACGATGATGTCACCTAGCTGCTAATGCTAGCGCTAAATTCATGAGCCACGCAACAGATTTCACGAAACCGTAACAGCTTCACAGATACATACAAAACAAATAGAAGTGTAATTAATGAATAACTCGTCCTTCTGACGCCGAGGAGACGAGGCATGAGAAAAATACTAGTAGAGGTTTACTTTTAATTCCGCGTCTAGTGATTAACACAATTATACTATGCTAATGTTCATTTAACTAACGAAGTGCACTACTGTAATTATAAAATACACAAAATTTCACTGCAAAAGTATTTTATATTTACAGGAAGGTTTTTACACTATTGTGCCTTATTCTCAACTCCAAATAGTTTTTACAAGCAGCGCTTTGATTTATTTTTTGCAGACTTGAAAGAATTTTTTTTTTTTTTTTGGAATGCAGTTTAAATTTTTTGATATTTTTTTTTGGGGGGGGGATTCAGTTCCACCTTCTTTCAGTTGTGTTTATCCAACTGTATTTTTCAGACTCTTTTTCTGTTATTCAGAGCAAAATAATGCTACACAAACTAACAAAAACACAAATGATCATTGCCACTCCAAATTTTAGTGACACTCAATATGATTTTTACACCAGACAATTTTTAAAACCAATCTTTGGGTTTGGCAAGGTTGTTGGGAAACTTAATGTTTATTTTCCCCAAAATTAATTCGGAATCATTTGCATTTACAGCATTTAGCAGACTCCTTTATCACGATCGATTAAGGGATGTGCTCAGGGCCCAACCAATGGTTTTAGGTTCTTCTGGGATTCGAATCCTCAATCCTATGCTCACAAACACAGGGCTTTAGTCACTTTAGACCACTGAACCTCCACTGCCCTGAAATGTAATCAGAATTAGAATCTACGTTTATTGGCATGTACAAGGATTTTGCAAGGCACAACAATTTTGCCTTGGTGGTTGACATTAATAGTAAAGAGATTTAAAAGAGATATAGACTAAGTATTGATATAAATAAATAGAGAATAATTGTTAGAGAAGTGCAAACTAAAGAAAGAAGTAAAGTCACATTGTATATAAACATCATACTGGATATCACTGTCTGATTAGATGCTGTGACATATGATGAGAATAAGAAAAGGCAGCGATTTGAGTGATGCTAACGTGGCCTGACTGCAGCCTTCTTGGATCAGTAGTTCATCACGTTTTCTCCACCCCAGGACACATCGGTACACACTCAGAGATGCTTTCACACTCTTCCAGGCTCCTCTGGAAACTCCTAATTGCTGTATTTCACACAGTAAATGAGGCTGGCATGACAAATCATGTCACAACAAGGCCCCGGGACGAGCGCCGAGTTAATTTGCCAGACGGAGAGGCTGGCACTACCGGCGCAGGCCCAACCGTAAGGGCTTATTTTATTTTATTTATTTTTATTTTTTCCCAGGTAGCTTGTTAATCCGTAAAAAGAGGAGGACATCTAAACGCTACCATTCGGCTCATTAGAAACTCAGCCGAGGGAAATCGAGCCAGAATAATGACGGCCGACGCGTATCACGTCAAGTTTTAAAAAATCAATGGCCTTATCACATGAAACGCTGGCACGCCAATTTATCACGTCTGATTATCTCGGATGTGGTGAAGAACGTGAACTTTTCGCTCATTACAACATGGACGGTTAGCGTTGTTGCTCGAAGCGAAGACAATGTTTTGTTCACGAATGAACACGATTAAACTTCGCAACAGTGGTTTTAATCTGCTTTAATGTTAAAAGTTGGTTTTTGGGGCGGGGGCGGACATATTGAGGGAAATTTTGCATGCACATGAAATGTTTTTGAGAGAGCATGCAAATTATTTGCTTTTTTCAGGCATTAACCGCTTCAAAACATGCTCACATTGTGTAAAGACACTTGTCCGTCCTATCTATTGCACTTTATTGCAACTTTGTTGTAGATATACTGTATATGCAATTCTGTCCTATATGTAATTCCTTTTATCCCCTAAAAACCTGACATGGATCAGAACATTTTCTAACGTAAGGTATTAAGGGTTAAACGTTTTTTGAAACACAGTGTAAAGGCTTGTTCCATCCTATTACGTAAAAAACTACTGTAGTACAATTAGGGTCGAGTCTCCTGGCACACACTGAAACTCTCGAGTCATTGTGCAACTGTCAACTTGAATTATCTTCGTTTACATTAACATTCACTGCATTTTAGCACATGCTCCATCCAGAGCGACTTCCATTTCCTAATTACAGGGACAGTAATTTGAAGGTCTTGCTCAGGGACACAGTGGTGGCTGCACTGGAGGCAAGATTTGAACCCACAACCTCCTGGTCCAGGGATGGTTGGTACAGACCCTAACCCACATTTGCAATCAAAAAGTTAAAGCCTTTAAATTTACCTTAACATTGGTTTCCATTTCCTAATTTCAGAGACTTTCCCTGGAGCACCCTGGGGTTAAGGGTGTTGCTCAGGTTGCCAGTGGTGGTAGCGTTGGATGTAGGATTCCAACGCACAAACTCTTGGTTCATAGGTGTTTGGTCCAGACCTTAAACAGCATTTGCAGGTGCCTTAACAACAAAAGAAGCCAAGCGTTATCATTTACATTGGTTTCCGTTACCTAATTTCAGGGACAGTCTCCCTGAGAGCACCTTGGGATTAAGGGTCTTGCTCAGGGACCCAGCGCTGGTAATGCTGGAGGTAGGATTCAAACCCACAACCTGTTGGTTCAGAGATGCTTGGTCTGGACCCTAACCCATATTTGCAACCAACAGTTCCGAGTTTTTAAATTTGCCTTTGCATTGGTTTCCATTTCCAAATTTCAAGGACAGTCGCCCTGGAGCAACCTGGGTTAAGGGGACCAAGTGGTGGTGGCACTGGAGGTAGGATTTGAACCCACAACCTCTTGGTTCAGAGATGCTTGGTCCAGACTCTAACCCACATTTGCAGATACTTTAACAAGAAAAGAAACCAAGACTTTACATTTACATTTAGTTTCAATTTCCTAATTTCAGAGAGTCTGCCTGAAACAACTTGGGGTTAAGGGTCTTGCTCAGGAACCCAGTGGAGGTAGTGCTGGAGGGAGGATTTGCACCCACAAGCTCTTGATCCAGGTCCTAACCCACATTTGCAACTAAAAATTCCAAGCCTTTAAATTTGCCTTTACATTGGTTTCCATTTCCTAATTTCAGAGAGTCTCCCTGGAGCTACTTGGGATTAAGGGTCTTGGTCTAGTTCCCGGTGCTGGTAGCGCTGGAGGTAAGATTCAAACCCACAACCTCATGGTCCAAAGGGGAGTACCCAACCACTACATGACCACCATCTCATTATGCTAGATTGTAAAAGCGCTGTCGATTCGTTACCGCATTCCATTTGCAAAGCGCCGAACGTTGTCGTCAGGCACCCGTTGTGCGGCAAATTAGACAATGTCTTGTGGCACGATGCCTGCTGCTAAATGACAGACATCACTGCCTCCCAGCACTAGCAAATCATTTCACGAGTTCACATTACTTTTTCACCGGCATGAAAGTTACCATATCGGCTTCTAAGTCTAAATTGCTTGGCCCTTTTTCTTATTTTAACTACTTTCATATTATGGAATTTACATCACATACGGAATTACAGAATTACAGATTACGGACATTATATTCTTTTTGTTTTACCTGGAACATCAACTTCCACATTTTTTAGGACTGAATTTGCTTTAAGAGTATCCCTCATCACAGATATTAAGTTCTGGCAGGTTTGGTGAGTGTTTTTAGGGGTCACAGCATGAGTCTGGAGTCTGATAGAAAGTTGTGAGCGGTGCAGACGGCGTCCCGCTGACACCAACAACAGCCTAATGCCAGCACGGTCTGTAATTACAGTCTGGAAGTCGCAGAGTCAAAGGCCACAAATTCCAACGTACAGGCTTTTAGAATCTCACCAATGGGACAGATCCAAACAGGTGCACTTTACGGGGGGTTAATACTGGGGGTGTGGATTATATCGATTAAATGTAAAACGATCTGATTTCTGCCGATATCACAAAATCTGATACAATATGATTTGGATTTTATTCAGGATTCGATATGAGACGATTTGACACAGTCACATCAAACACACAAAAATATGCAGCTAAAGTATTCTGAGACATTTGGGTTCCCGAGCTCAAGCACACATTTCAATACAATAAAATCTAATTTTAATACAAGATAGACTTCATGTTCAATGTAAAGTCACATTCTGAATCCAAGGACCGGTAAAGATATCACTGAGGTACTCATGAGCAAGGTACCGTTCCCAAGCTCTGCTCCCGGGGTGCTGCCTTTGCATTTGCCTTTGCATTGGTTTCCATTTCCAAATTTCAAGGACAGTCGCCCTGGAGCAACCTGGGTTAAGGGGACCAAATGGTGGTAGCACTGGAGGTAGGATTTGAACCCACAACCTCTTGGTTCAGAGATGCTTGGTCCAGACTCTAACCCACATTTGCAGATACTTTAACAAGAACAGAAACCAAGACTTTACACTTACATTAGTTTCAATTTCCTAATTTCAGAGAGTCTGCCTGAAGCAACTTGGGGTTAAGGGTCTTGCTCAGGAACCCAGTGGAGGTAGTGCTGGAGGGAGGATTTGCACCCACAAGCTCTTGATCCAGGTCCTAACTCACATTTGCAACTAAAAATTCCAAGCCTTTAAATTTTTGCCTTTACACTGGTTTCCATTTCCTAATTTCTGCTCCTGAGATCCTGCCCTTATTAGCTGCCCAATGCTCCTTCACGGATGGGTCAAATGCAAAGGGGTCACATTTCATTGTGGTGCACTGTGTGCTGTGCTGTGGTGTGTTCACAATGACAAATAAACACTCACTTTCAACTTTTTTCAACTTCCACGTATCATCTCGTTGAGTATCTCGTCACACCCCTACTGATTGATGTTTATCATTGGATTGTAGATGAGTGAATTGATGTATTGATGTAGATCAATGTATCGTTACACATCTAGACTATACACTTTCATTTGACGTTTAACATTACGTTGCACATTTTTAATATAAATTTGTTTTACGATTATCCTAAAACACAAATATTAAATATAACTTTTTGAAACAGCTTGGACGTAGTTGGCTACTTTTTCCTAGTTTATAGTGTAGCTAACTACTGTATTAAAACACCAGTTTGCAGTGTAGTTTAGCTACTTTTAATCAGAAGTTTATAGAATTGTTGGTGTTATGATTTATGCAGTAATTAAATAATCAATGCACATAATCTGAGCTGCACTGCCTACGGTTATGCAACTAGTTCTAGCCCAAATCTGGAAACAACAAAAAGTTGCAGCAGGAGCGAATCCGGGCCCTGCATTTTAATAATAACGCTATAAAGAACGGCGACTGTGAGGGCAGCCGAGCTAAATCTCCCTCCAATGTATTCAAACGGCTTCCGCCCTTCTTCCCTGACAATATCATTATGTGCAGTCATTGTGTTTTATGTTTGGTGTAACGGCTCTCCGGATGGGGAAAGTGTAACCACGCACGGCAAAGCCAATTACCGTCGCCTGCCATCTCGTTTTGTTCCCCTAATTTATAGCGGGGGCGTCGTCGGCCCCTTCCTGCATGCGTGTAAAGCCACAAAAAAGCTCACATTTGATTTATTAAAGCCTCGTAGCCGTCGAATTATGAAGCACAAAGCTTCCATTTTTCATGTTTATTCCTCCGATCCTTTTCTTCCCCGCTCTTATACAAGCTTCCAGAATGCACTTTTTCCTGACTTATAGAGCGGGAAAGGAATAAAGAGACGAAGCAATCGAGCGCTGACGTACAACAATATGCGCCTCTTTACGGCCTAATTATGTCCGCTTTGGGATCACATGACCTACACCTGACCACTCGTCATGCACGTTATAGCTATAGTTATTCCGAGCTTGAAATCGTGCAGGGTTTAAGCTCCACCCTCATCGCCACTACTGAAGAAAGCGTATGAATAAGGATGAAGGATGAAGGAAGTTCTCCAAATTTCATGAATGCGACGTCTAAAATGCGAACTACTGCCAACTTCACGACAAATCAATGGATCTCATTTACCAGGTTCTTAAAATTGATCATAAAACCTTCTTACGCAGTTTTTTTCATCCATCTTTCTACCTATCTGTCCATCCATCCATCCATCCCTCTATCTATCTATCTATCTATCTATCTATCTATCTATCTATCTATCTATCTATCTATCTATAGTATCTATCTATCCACTGTTCTTCCTATCTATCCATCATCCATCCATCCATCCATCCCTTTATCCATTCAACTGTGTTACTATTTAACCATCCATCCATTACCCTTCCTTCCTTTCTTTCTTTCTGTCTATCAATGTACCTTTCTTCCTATCCATCCATCCATCCATCCACCCCTTTTATCCTATCTAGCCATCTATCTATCTATCTATCTATCTATCTATCTATCTATCTATCTATCTATCTATCTATCCACTTCTCTTCCAATCCGTCCATTTATTCATCCACCTGCACTAACATTTATCTTTAATCTATCCATCCACTCGTCCATCTATTTACTTGTCTATCTATCTAACCTTTCTTCCTATCTATCCATCACCTATCTATTTCTCCATTCACGTGCGTTGTTACTTATGCATAGATCAATCCATCCATTTATTCAACTGCATTACTACTTAGCCACCAGTACATCGATCCATTTGTCTATATATCTATCCACCATTCTTCCTATCCATCCATCCATCCATCCATTCATCTCCCTTTCTTCCTATCTATCCATCATCCATCCACTCATCCACCTTTCTTCCTCTCTATCCATCATCCAAGCATTTATCCATCCACCTGCATAAGTATTTAACCATCCATCCACCCATCTATCTATCTATCTATCTATCTATCTATCTATCTATCTATCTATCTATCTATCTATCTATCAAATTAGATTAGTACAGATTATTTTATGCACAGAATATGAACTCATGCTCTTGATAATATCTGAACCCTAGCAGCAGTGAGAGTGATGGATATGTAGAAGATCGCTCCAGCAGAGAACACTAATGAAAGCTAATGGAGATGCCACTTGCCGTTATTTATTCCGCCATTAGCTCTGCTTCCTGCTCAGCCTTATTTGTGGTTTTGGATTCTGGGATTCCTTTAGCAAAAGTCATAATTCATGGAAAGTCGTTTCTTGGACGGAGAAGCCGGACAGTGCTTTCACATATAAAATTCAAGATTCAGTGCCCTTTTAAAAATGGGGGGAGATGAACAAACTCCTATTATTTGCTGGACGATAAAGCTGGATAAATGGAGAGAAGGCCCCGGAAATAAAGGGTGACATTCTGTGTTTCTGGCTGCTATCGGTACGTCCATCTTTAATTAGTGCTGCATGTGTGTGTTAGTCAGGAAATAAGAGGTTTTGTCCCCATGCTGGTGGAGAGCTGCTCTATCAGGGTTTCTGCTAAATAGACTGGTGTGCTGTGTGAAAGGTGAGGACAGTAATTTATAGTGATGGATGTGAAGGTTTGGTAACATTAGGCTCAGCTCAACACAGGCTCCAATTTTTAACATTATTTTGGAACAGTTACATTTTTTCACGATTCCAATTCTTATTTGAAAGTGTGTTTGTTGCTATCTATCAAACATCCAACCATTTATCCTTCACCTGCATTATCCATCATCCATCCATCCATCCATTTATCCACCTATCATCCATCAATCCATCACTCAATCAATAAATAAATCTATCTATCTATCTATCTATCTATCTATCTATCTATCTATCTATCTATCTATCTATCTATCCACCTGCATTACTGTTTATCCATCCATCCATGCATGCATGCATGCATCCATCCATCGATCAATCAATCTATCTATCCATCTTTCATCCTATATCTCCATCCGTCATCCATTCTTTATCCATTCATCTGCATAACTATTTATCCATCCATCGCTCAATCCATCTATCTATCCACCATCAATCTATCAGTCAATCTATCAGTCAATCTATCTATCAATCTATCTATCTATCTATCTATCTATCTATCTATCTATCTATCTATCTATCTATCTATCTATCTATCCACCTTTTCACCCATTTATCCATTCAACTGCACCACTATTTATCTATCTAACCATTCATTCATCCAGCCATCCATACATGCTTTTAACCATCAATACATCCATCCATCCACTCATCTATCTATTTATCTATCCAGTTGCCAATTTATCCATTGACTTACCTACTTATCCATTCTTCCACCATACACCCATTCATTCATACATTCATTCATCTATCTATCTGTCTATCTGTCTGTTTGTCTGTCTGAAGTAATTTAATACACATTATTTTATGCACAGATTATTAACTTATGCTTTACTAACACAGCACACAGTGAATGAGTAACGATTAACATTTTCCTGTCTCGCTGCACTCCAACATTTGATGATGCGACTTCACGAATCCGTTTCTCGCGATCATTCTGAGTCACACTTCATGTGGAACTGAAAATAAGACGCCACACTTTTGTGCGGCGTCACACTAAAAAGTCACCCAACAGCCGTGCCGTGTGGTAGTAATGCACTGAGGGCAGGAGGTTCAGGGCCTGTTGGGTAATGTTTTTATGACGAGGCTTTAATAATTAACGGGCCACTTAAAGAGAAAGCCTGGAGAGGTTTTCCGCTCTGCCATGGCCTTTAGCTGCTCTGTTCGGCTAAGCGTCTGCTGGCGTTTGGCAGAATTACTCATTCATACCCACTAGCAGCCCAATCTCCGTCTAATTGACCTTGAGGACAGACACAAATGTGACTAGACAGAAAAAAGTGTGTAATATCGGTGCGATGGAAAAAAACGTGACTCCGAACCGAGAGGTCGAGGGTTCAACCCCTCGGGCGCTATCACCACTGGGGGTTTGGAGCGAGACACTTAACCCATGTTCCCCCTGGGACATGCTGTCATTAGGAAGCCCGGTCACTTAGATGGAATCTGCCCTGACAAACATCTGGCTTAAAGTAAGTATATTAATTTAACTTGATTGTAAAATCAGCACAAACCATTAAGGACTTATAGTGGTTAATACTGGAGTTTATGCATCTATCTCTCCCTCCATCCATCCATCCATCCACTTACCTACCCATCCATTCATCCATTCATTCATGCACTTACCTCCCCATCCCTCGATCCATCCATCCTTCAATTTCATCCATCTATCCTTTCCCGCACCCACCCACAAACATATCTATCTATCCTCTTACCTACCTACCATCCATCCATCCATCTACCTACCTACCTACCCATCCCTCTATCTATCCATCCACCAGTTCCATCCATTCCATCCATCCATCCGTCTATCCATCCATCCACTTGCCTCCCTATGCCTCTATCTATCCATTCCTCATTTCCATCCATCCATTGTCTTACTAACCCATCCTTCTGTCCATCCATCTATCCATTCACCTACCCACCCATATATCTATCACACATCCATTTATCCATCCACCTGTGTTACTATTTGTCCATCCACTTATCTATCCATCCATCCATCCATCCATCGATTCGTCCACCTTACTTTCTGTCCATCCATTTATTCAGCCATCTACATTCATATTTATCTATCCATCCATCCACTTACCTACCCATTCCTCCATCCATCCACTCACTTGCCTACCAATCCCTCTAGCCATCCATCCATCCATCCATCTCTCCTCCCACTCACTTGCCTACCCATTCCTCTACTCATCCATCATAGATAGACACATTGTGTAGTTGCTGTGTTCTTGTCGTTTGTTTAGATACATTTAGACACTGTATTTTTGTATTTTGTGTAGATACATTGTGTATTGGCTGTATTTCTGTAGTTTGATTGACATCCTAAACACAAACTACCAAATGTTCACATCCATCTCACATCCTGTGACATTTGTCAGCTGTTGCTTTTTAACAGTGGAAGGAGCAAACAGCTAAACAGCAGCAAATCACCATTTTGCCTTGAATATGTGAGTAACACAAACTACTGCAAACGTGTGCTGCTGAACATTTTAACACGAAGAGGGTTTCGTACAGCAGCTCCACCTCCCGTAACAGGCACTTACTGTAGTTCAGGTTCCTCCAGGGATTGGTCACCATTCACAAATGTTACGCTGGTGTGGATAAGTGCGTCTTGCCGACTCTAACCGTAAATGCGTGAAGCGTTCTTCATTTCCATAATGTATGCAGAAAGACAAGGCAAGTTTATTTACATGACACTTTATCATACAAAGAGATTGGTATGATAAATGGAATAGAAACTAGATTTTAAAAAGAATCTTAGTGTAAAAAGAGTACAATAAAATTACAGACATTTACACGAATGCACTAGAGAGTTTTTGCCGTTTTTAGCTTCTTTTAAAAACTGGTCACAGATCGGATATCAACGCTTAGCTATCGAGAGTGTGGGTCATTTTTGCGAGAAGCGATGTGGAGTGAAGCAGATGCTGCTAAACGTGTTTTGTTGGTTCAACACTCAGCGAGGTTTATCCCGCTTTTCTCCTGCCGAGTGGCCTTATCCTTGCCGAGCATCTGCTGCGAAGACGAGGAGCTTAGCCAGATTAATGAAGATGCATGAAGACGCCGCTCGGGTTTCCCTCTCGGGGAATCGTTTAGACCCAACAGCACCAGTACAGGCCCGAGTGAGTCGAATTAACAGATTTATTTTTACACTTTAACTTGATTTCTGCTTTGAGGTTTGGGTAATTTGAGTTACATTCACCAACCACTTAACTAAAGTTTCTCTGAAAATATCCTTGTCAACAGTATTTTTAACTTAACTTAAAATAGACATACAAAATTAATAATCTTATGTAATATAGACTATTAATGTCATGAAATCTGGCAGGGCATGAGAAACAGAGACACCGAAAAGCATTTGCCAGAATTTATTTTAGAAATACACTCTAACACTCACTTTGTTCTGCTAAAGAGACGTCCCATAGCACTGCTCTCTGCTTCACTTCCTGCACCAGCTGGGCCAGGCCGAATCAATCTCCTCAGACATTTTCAAAATGCTATTTCTTCCGCATTTCCCATATCAGAACACCTTTGGGACATATTCGGCATAGGTGGGCAAAGTAGCTAACTTCATTACTTAAGTGAAAGTACAGATAGCACTAGTCAAATGTTACTCCAATACAAGTAAAAGTCTTACAGTCAAATTTTTACTTAAGTTAAAGTACTGAAGTACTTGTTTTAAAAAATACTTAAATATTAAAAGTACAATCTTCTTTCACTACATTGTTGCATTATTGCCACAACACTTACAATATGCAATGCCTCCGACTAGCTTGTAGAAGCTGTAGAATAAGGAACTGGTAGCATGTTACAGAATGAAACACAAACTGATAAAGAAAACCAGTCATTAGTTTATTTTATGAATTAATTGTAAGACTACACACCAAACAAAACAGCATGGTAGTGTTCTGACCCAGCTCTGGCAGTGTGTGGACACATATATGTGTATGTTAATCAGGAGGACAGTGCAGTAGCTGTAAATGCAGCTCAGAGCATAACATTAACATTCCAACCTAAGTAAACCCCAGCTCTACACCTCCAGCTTCATGACTTTCCAACAGCAACAATGTTAATCAACACAGAAAACGGCAGAACTGTCTGAACTTGGTTTTATAGTTCCAGTCTACAGGCGAGACGTAACCCTGCTGATTACTGATAGACTATCACCTGCCAAACAACCAATCACGTTTTAGAAAAGGGGGAATAACATTTACTTTATCCACAGACTTGAAAGTAACGAGTAACGAGAACATTGATATAAATGTAGTGAAGTAAAAAGTACAGTATTTGTTTTTAAAATGTAGTGAAGTGGAAGTCATACATTTCCAAATAAAATACTACTCAAGTGAAGTACAGATACTCAAAAACTCTACTTAAGTACAGTACTCAAATAAATTTACTTAGTTACTGTCCGACTCTGACATTCGGTCCTCTAGAACGTCGACCCAACGCCATGTAAATGCAATAGCAACGTTTTCTTTGCACTCGTCAGGATTTTGGCAGAAATTGACGCCAAGAAAACGTTGCAGAGCTTATTTGACGCCATCTAAATGCGCAGTCGACCGAACGCAGGTCATGAACCTCCATGTGGATGCTCTGATTCACTTCAGTGAAGCAGAAAAATGGTCAACGTTCAGTCCGTGCTTACCTGATGCCACCAATACCAGAGAAACACCAAATTCTGACAACCGTGTGGACAGGGCCTTAATCTCAAACCAAACAAATAGCACATTAAATATGACAGTGGATATAAGGCAATAAATAAGGGGAAAGAAGAATGATCAAAATACCAGACTTCCTGCTCCTCCTCCTCCTCCTCTCCCTGCCCTCCTCCATTCCCGCAGAGGGCATTCATTCTCCTGCTCACCTTTTCATCTCCACGGAGACGGTGCCAAGCTCTGCCCCTCGACTTGTCCGTCTCACGCTTTGTTTCAGCTTTGCTTCAAAAGCTCTTTTCTAATTGTGGCTCTTCTCCAGAGAGAACACTCACGCAGACAAACTAACTACTTCTAAAACGCTGTAGCTTTAAATGTATCAAGCAACTTTTAGAAAGCTCTAGCCTTAATAGACTATTTTTAAAATGTTGGAACTATAAAATTAACTAAATACTTTACAATGCTCTAGCTTTAATTCACCAACTATGTAAATAAAAACGCTACATTTCATGGTAGTATTTTAAAAATGCTACTTTTAGAATGCTGCAGCTTTAAAATGAACTACTATGTAGAAAGCAGCAGCTTTAAAAGAAACTAAATACCTGTAAAATGTTCTAGCTTTAATAGACTATTTTAAAATGCTACTTTTAATGCTACTATTTTAAAAATGCTACTGTTTCAAAAGTTGCTGTAGCTTCAAAAGTAACTAAATATGTTTAACATGCTGCATCTTTAAAAGAATCAATCTACCTTTAAAATGCTCTGGCTTTAAAAGACTAACTTTTGAAAATGCCGTAGCTACTTTTACAATACTAACTAACTAGTAGTAACTGACTACTTTTAGAGTGTAGTTTATAAGAAGTGAAGCTACAGTATATAAATAATTATGCTTCAAATACTGAGGCTTCAAAAGTAACTATTTTTAAAACGCTGTGGCTTCAAAAGTGACTTGATACATTTAAAGCGACGTAGCTTTAAAAGTACCTTACTATTTTTGGAATGTGGTAGCTTTAAAACTAACTAAATACTTTTAGAATGTAGTTTATCAGTAGCGAAGCTACTTTTAAGAAGCCGTAGCTTTAAAAGTAACCAAATACTTTAAGAATATTGTATATTTATGTCACGGTTTGTGCCGGCATGACAAGACTCGAGGTGTATGATGCAAGCCTTTTATTGAAGAAACTGAACATAAAAAGGCACAAGGGCCCACAAACAAAACCAAACCAAACCCTTCGTGAGAGTCCAAAAACGAGCAGCACGCCAACACGGGAGGGGTAGTATAAGGGGGGACAGATAGGAAACAATGGGACAAACCGGGCCTAAATAGGGAAACATGACAAGGACCAATATTGATCAAACAGGGTAAAACCAATAAGAAACCAAATCCTAAACAAGCCAAATCAAACAATAAAGGGGTAAACCAATCATAAACAGGGGCTGAACCAAACACTAACCAACACAGGTGGGGATACTAACGAAGACCAGTTAACCAATGGGACACAATGGGAAGGTGGGACAGGGACAAGACAGACAGGGAGCACAAGACAAAACTGAAATACATCAAACAAACTAAATAGCGGCATCTGCTGGCCGCTCTGCAGACTTCCAGGGGGCACTGTCTAGCCAAAGTCCAGGGAGCTGCGACAATTTAAAAGTAACTAAATACCTTTAAAGTGCTGTAGCTTTGAAATTAACTAATGATTTTAAAAGTGCTGTAGCTTCAATAGGAATTAGTTACTTTTAAAATGCTGTAACTTCAAAAGTAACTATATTTAAAATCCTGTAACTTCAAAAGTAACTTAAAAAGTTAACTTAAAAGTAGTTTTTGTCCCATTTTCTCTGCACACATACAGACGTACTAAACTTTTAGCAAAACCTGAAATGGGCAGGGGATTTATGGAATGAAAATGGCTTATAGAGATTGGATGCTCTCTATAAGTCTGGAGGTTATCATTTATCTCTTTAATTAAGCACTTCTTTAATTTTTTTCTCACCACAACGTGTGAAAAGGCTAAGTTTGGTATCGACAGATGGAAATCTCTGCTGAGTTTATGAGGATGTTTTATTAAAGCCAGCTGCTGGGAGGATGGCGCATTAGGCACACGGGGAGAGAGGAATCCAAATAAAGCATTGGCTGTCATTTCTGACATTAAAAGCATGTAAATGATTTGAGAAATTAGGCCTTTTGGGTATCGACACCATAATTAATATTTTGTCATGACCGCAAGATCAGAGCAGATTCAGAGGTTTGTAGGATGTTCGCCCTTGTTTCAGGTTGGGGTGTAAAATTACAAGTTTCATCACGATATGATCATTAGTAAACAACAATTCAATGTCTACTGATATTACAACGTCAGTTTAATACTTTTAACGTGTTTTAAAAGTAACTACGTATGATGTAGCTTTATAATAAACTACTTTTAACTAACTACTTTTACATGCTGTGGCTTTAAAAGTTATTACTTCAGAAAATTTGTAGCTTTAAAATTAACTATTTTTAACATGCTGTAGCTTTAAACATCACAATTTATAACATGCTCATTTTAAGGAAGAATTGTTCCCTTTCCCTTTTAATCATATTCCCTTTTAGTCATATACAACATATGAGTTATACAACATTTTTACTCTCACAACATTTTTCGACATTTATTATCTTTGAGTGGCCAATAAATCATAAATTTATCATGAATTTTGATGTTGCTAATTATTGTTCACTATTATTTTTCTACCCTGCTGTGTGTTGGCACCTGCCCAGGGCTGGTCCCCGCCTTGCACCCGTAAGTTCTCGGGATAGGCTCCGGTTCCCCTGTGACCCTAGTTGGGATGAAGTGGTTCGGATAATGAATGATTGAATAAAAACATTTCCTCCTCTTTTTTCTTCTCATTTTTTATCACATTTTTTTCTCTTATTTTTTTCCTCACATTTTTTTTCTCTCACAACCTTTTCTCATTTTATTCTCTCTCTTTTTCCTTTCTCATGATCTCTCCTTTGTTTTTCACATTTTTCTCCATTTTTTTTTTCTTTTGCATTTTTGCCTCACATTTACAAAACAGTTCTCAAAATCAGGTTTTGAAAATTCGGAGTTTTGTTTAAGAGTCAGGAATCGAATGAAAAACAAGCTTGAAAACAATCAAAAAGGACGTTTTTTAGAGGGTTTGGTGCGAATTCCAGCAAATTGCAGAGCTGAAATAACACATTTGACGAGCTCGCCATTGAGTAACACTCGCGATTAAGCCAGTAGTGGAGGTCAAGCGCGGCTAAACGCCATGCAGTGCGAGCTGAGAGCTGAGCTTTGCGCTGACAGATGCTTAAATGCCAGATGAGAGGCTTCTTCTCCAACATCAAACACACAGACAGATGTTTGCATATTAATTGAGTGGAAGTCGGTGCTGCTTACGTGGCAGAAGAGACCTCTCCAGCTAGCACCACGCAGGAGCCAACGTGTGGCTAACACGCCCGGTTAATAATTTAGCAAGAACGTCCACTTAGTGAAATATAATATTAAACTCTGTGAGCGCTCTGCTGATACATGTACAAATGATATATTATTATATTACATATACACAAAAAAAAACACACATCAGTAAAAATAATTTTTAAAAAATCTAATTTTTCTAGGCAATTACACTTATTTAATTATTCATACATACAACTAATATAAATATATTTTCTATTTATATATTCAATTATTAATTAACAATAATATCACATTATAACTATGTTAAAATATTGTTTTTAGTTATTATAATTGATATGTCACATTTTGTGTTATTGTGATATGAAAATATAACAATATTGTAAATTGATTACAAAATATACATGCTATCAGGATTGCGTTGTGTTTCTGTCCTATCAGTTTTGTTTTGTATTAGCCTTCATATATAGTCCTGTCTTTGTCTTGTTTGTTCGTCAATTTGTCCATTTGTCTGTCAATATATTCTATTGTTGCGTCGTTTGGGATTGTTTCAATGAAACTTGTAATTAAAAAATAAAGTTGTCTCTAAGAGGGGTGGTGGGTGGTGGTGGTTAAAAAAACAAAACAAAAAATGTCACAAATGTAAAATGTAAATGTATTATTATTATTATTATTATTATTATTATTATTATTATTATTATTATTTATTAGTTATTTTAATTAATATTGTAACAACATAATTAATAATTCATATATTAAATAATTTATTTTTTAATGCCTCTGTATTAACAACTTTAAATTTCAAATATATAGATTCAATCATATGATATATATTATACAAATATTATATATTATATAACTATTTTATTTTATTCTTTTTTCCTCTTTGTCAGTGAGCACATTTAATACAATACATTAATGCACATTTAATCTTACATTAAATTATCATAATTTTTTCATAATAAGCCATGTCTGAAGCATGGTAATCTGAAATACATTATACTTCTGATTTACATTCAGCTTGCAAAGAGCCAGACTCTATCGTTTACAATACTGTTAGAATAAACATATTTTGGGCTAAAGCTTTTTGTACATGTGTGGCATAAAAAAAATGTCTAAACAATAGCGAGAAATTCCAGTACAAAACCTCAGGCACTAATACAAAAGCTGTAGGAGAAATGGATTATTTATTTACTGGTGGAAATGTAAACGAGCCTGGAAGAGGAAAAGTGCAGAAGACGTGCGATTTCCCCTTAATTGCGGTGATGAGAATCTAAATTTGAATCATGTGCTCCTTGAGTAGAAAGCAATTAACACTGTGAGCAGGTAGAGGCAAGTGGCAAAGCTGAAAAGTGGAAAATCTGACTGTAGAGTAATATCTGGTCTGTTAAGCCGAGTGTGTGATGGAGGAGTGTAAATAGGCACGCGAATGCACACGTAAAATCCACCTGACAACACCAAATAATACATTTTATATTATTTTATTATTATATTACTGTTACAGTTTTGGTCAAGTTACTTCCAAACTCTAGGAGACTATGGACGACTGGTTAGTGTTATTTCAAAGTAACGGCCTTGCGCAATATTACTGTCTTCTGAATTGTAATGTTGCAAATGCACTCCTGCATTGTTTACTCTTGAGTTACTTTCTACTACTGTAAAATGCTTGAATTGTAGTTTTACTTTCAAGGGTTATTCTACATCCAGTGGAGGGCGATGTGATGTAGCGTAGACATACACTCTGTAGGAAATAACTCTTTTCTTCTCACTATTTTTATTTTTTTGCCAAAGCTCTCGCGGTGTTGGTGATTTTTTTATAAAAACAAAAACACAAAATTTTTGGTTAAAAGTGTGTTGTAACGCCTGCTACTGAAATATGTAAGGAGTGTGATATTACTGAAAAATTATTCGTTTATTGCTGTATTACAGCAAAAAAAAAAAAGTAATACATTACTGTAACTGCATTACTTTTGTAACATGCTACTCTCAACACTTTTTAAGTAGATTTAAGTATATTTGTTTGTCATTGTAAACGCAGCACAACAACCAAATGTGAGCTCAGCATTTGACCCATCCGTGAAGGAGTAGCTTATTTGGCAGCACCCCGGGGGCAGTACTTGGGATGGTATCTGCTCTTGAGTAACCCAGAAGTACCTTTACCTGTCTGGGACTTCAACCTTCTGATCATGGGGCCAACTCCCTAATCGTTACACTACCAACTGCCAGCTGATTAATCTCTTGGAGTTCGTTTGAAAGACCAAAAGGGACCAAGCTATTAGAAAAGACTGTTATCTGGGTTTGAATTTTAAAAATAACTTATGACATCAATTTATTTATTTATTAGTGTTTTGTGTTACAAATTTATTTATTTGGTTAGTTCGAAATTATGAGAAAAACAAAAATTAGGCAAACAAATATTTTTTATTAGGTGTGAACTTAAAAGAAAAGCAAAAAAGCTGCAAAAAAACTCCATAAATTTCAGCATATGTGATACACATACATCTACTGCTGTTATAACATTTGTTAACATTGTTGCTAAAAAAATGTGTAATTTTATATACAATTCTACAGTATTTAAAAACAGTAAAGCAAGTAGAACAGTGCTGACTGCAGTGCTGATCTCTACCACCTCACATCCGTCTATTATTTTATTCACTAAAACTTCATGGTATTATTATAATATGAATTAAGTCTTCATTCTTATTTCTCCTGCAGTGTTGCTGAAGCTGAAAGACTTGCCCGGTCAGACCTTAATCACGTTGATTTAAATAAGAATTTACATTTTATTATTTAATTACAATCTGCTCCTGCATGTCAGATTGCCCACAGCACCTCAAAATCTAAAAAGCTCTTTTTTACTCAACTAAACCAGCTCATAATATTGTCTAGCTCATTGTGTTTTAGCTTGATTATTATAAAATTAGAAATAATGAGTGTGAGCAGCGTGAGATTTTACACTTAGCATTTTCAACTTTACTAATGTGCTTGTGTGTTGAAGATTTCTTATTTTTAAAGTATTTTTTTAATATAGATTTTTTAAAATTGAGTTTCTTGTGATGCTTTATTTTAATTAATTACTTAATAATAATAATACACAATAATATAATGAGAAACTATTTAATTTTAAATAAAATAAATAGCCTAATACATTAGGCATCATGCTTATCCCATTTTCACTATATATGTAAATAATTTTCTGATTCCATTATTTTTAAAAACACAAAGTTTGTATTTTGTAATATATTTTAATGTTAGATTTGTTTATCAACAAATATTCTATTTCATTTGTATATTTTATTGCAGCTAATATGCACAATAAGTGCGAAAGCAGCATGAGGTTCTACACTTTTACAGTTGAAAATTTCTTGCTTTTTCCTGTAAGAAATATTTATTAAGAATTTATCATTTTTGTTTATCTATATATTTTTTTATTATATATATATATATATATATATATATATATATATATATATATATATATATATATATATGTATATATATACACACATATAGTGTGTGTGTGTGTGTGTGTGTATACTGTATATGAAAATTTTCAAAATTCATAATTTTATTTCATGTTAAAAACCTAATTTAACATTTCCATGATTCAGCTTTGCTTGTGACCAGTGTTAACGCAATAAAAATGAAACAAAACTCAGCTCCAATGCAGTGTGTCAATATTTTAAAATAATATTCAAGAACTATGAGTAAATGAGGTACGAGAGATGCAGGAAGGGCGCACGGGCAGCGCCCTACATGCCTGGAGATCGGTGACTCATGGGTCAGAGCACATTTACATTCAGCCTTATTGATATTCGCCTTAAATAGAGGCTTAAAAAACTGCACCGAACTCACACGTCTACTTCTGCAGCAAAGAGGGTTTTATTCCCACTATTTCACATCTCACCCTATAGTTCACCCTTTTACTATTCAGATTTTTTACACGTAAACTTTAAACTTTAATCATGATATTGCTGAGGCTCAGTTTTTCTCTTTTAACCTCCTCAACTGGGATTCATTATCCAGAAGTGGAGAATTTTCAATAATCCAGCCACATTGATTTATGTAATTGCTGAAATCCTCTGAAAATATTTCAATTATAGGCTTCTGGCCCTTCCAAATAGCAGCTCTGCACCTCCGATCTGAGCTCTGCCCCTAAACATGGCGGCTTGTGGATTTAAATAAAAATGGGCCGAGTTTTAAAAGGGAATTTTCCAGGTTTTACTTGTAGTTTAGAGTCTTACTTTAATCCCTCTTAATTTATCCTGCTCAAGCTTGTGAAGGTTGAAACGCTTTGTCTGTTGGACTTTAGTTGTTATTTTGCTTTCTTACAGAACAAGAAGCTTGTCTTTGATTATGACACTAAATATCATAATTTTAACTTTGTGGAAAAAGGAGAATAAGAACAATTTTGTTTATAAGCCCTTTTCAGAGCACTTATGCTGCACTCACACAGAGATTTTCTTGTTTCTTATTATAGACAGAAGTCTGGTGTTTTTCTAGCTTATATCTGCCCATGTCGATGCCACTAAACACATCTGTAATTTAGAAAAAAAAATGTTTAATGTTATATTAGAATTATAAAATTATATAGAAATACAATATTTATTTGCTTTTTTACCTTTTAATCAGCTGTCGTCAAACACAAAAACATGTCAAGATTTCCCTGTAACACATTCAGTACAAAATTTTATGGAACTTTTGTGAGCAAGACCGAATGTCTTTACGTGTTCAACTCTAAGCACCAAATACAGATGATTTGGGACGCACTAAAAAGGCAAGATGTTGAAATAATCAGATGTTAGAGGCGTAATCTCTGTACAATTAAAGGATTTAGGGAACCTTAACATATACAATTAGACTAGTCTAGACTGCAGTTAGCAACACTTTACAATAACAACAAACAGCCCATTCATTGTAAATTCCATTTCCTTAATTAGAGAATTAGAGAAAAAGCCTTTAAACGCATTTTGGAGGAAAAGACATGTTAATTAAATATAATATTGGGACGTCTGATTGTAATGTGGTATGTGAATGTGGTGAAATGAGGAAGGCAAACTCAAGCGTGTAAAGACAAGAGATGTTGCTCATGAGCATTCCGCTGCACGCTTAGAATTTTGGTACAAAATAACACCATATATTTTAAGACAGAAGGTGCGGATCGTATAAAATCCCACCTTAGAGTTTGGACATGCCTGGCACAAGTGCTGTACACATAGTATTTTGAAAAATATTTAGAAATAAATAATGTAACATCAAAAATACTACTATCAATAATCATAAACATGCTAAATACAGGTTCTAATGATCAGCCAGGCTGACAATCGGTTGATCCCTAGTTACTCCAGTATTTTTAGCCGATGTTGTGCTTTCTGAAGTTCATGTCAATATCTGTCCGATTCTGAACTCTTTCCATCATTGATACATAAATCAAAATACAAAGAACAGTCTGAAATGGACACAAAAATAGCTCACAAAAGTAGGTTTAAAACAATAACTACAGCCTGCTGCCAGCTTATTCTAATCTCATAATGCAATTTACACAATCCCGTTCCACATACATATAAGAACTGCATTCTTTTAATAATATATTTACTCCTATAATCCCTTTTACTCACCACAAAAGACAGGATTTCTAAAGTTACTACAAGAAGAGATTTTATTACTGACAGAGATTTTACAAAGCAAGCAAAAAATCATCTGAAAGTTAGTTTTAATTTGTTTGTGTTGTGTAAATGTGGAAAAACAGCAGAAAGGAACATTAACAGCCAAATCCTGTAAATAATAAATGATCCGAACAAGAACAAGAACAACAAAAACACAGAACAGCATCAGCTTTAAAATATCAGGGCGGAATATCGGGGAACATTAGCGACCTGAGTCTGGCGGAGTATCGACTGACTGGAAACAAGTTTGTCTTTCTCAAAGTTGAATTGCAGGAACTGCAGAGGGGGGAAAATGGCTTATTAATTATTAAGAGGAGTAAATAAGGACAAATAAAACACTAGTGTTGCTCTAAAGTGCTCGTGTATCTTCTGGCAATGCGAGATACTATAACACAGCAATAAAACAAGAACAATTTGTATTTACTTGTTGAAAAGAAGGTAATTAAGGAGAAACATGGTTTGTGTTGAGAATTTGTTACAATACAGCTCAAAATGACTGATAATTGGACAGTAAAGCAAAATTAATGACATGGTTTAGAAACTAGGGGTCAGACCGTATGTTCATTTTTCTGTTCAGATTCCAACTTTGGCGCTTCTTGAAGTAGGCTGTTAAAATCATTTATTTGGCTAGTAATGAATAAGAGTTTATAAGCACTAAAAACCAGGCGTCAACTGATTATCAACGTGGCTGATTATCAGCAACCAATTCTACCAATGTCTGACTTGCCAATAAACAGTAGTGGTGTGAACCTTCACTGGTCTCACGATTCAATTCAGTTACGATTATCAGGGCAACGATTCGATTCGATACGATATCTCGATGTATCACAATGCATCCCATAAATTTTCCTACATTACTTCACATTGCACCTAGATTGGACTGCCACAGTTACTACCGGGATGTTCTTTTTAACTAGAACTTTTATGCCACAGCCTGGATCATATCATTATGATATAATCCAGGGGTTTTCAACTGGTCCATTATTCATAAGAAGATGTTTAAAAAAATAAATAAAATTTACTGAAACTGGATTGCATGCTATGGACCAACTGCATTGCTGCCGTGGACCACCAAGGGGCAGCGGACCGCTGGCTGAACCCTGAATATAATCGTCAATCAGACCCTTCCAGACTGTGTATGCCAGTGACGTTGTAACCGTTAACGCAACTAACCGCCAATTAGTCGTGACCCTTGGGTAACGTGTAACCAATCACCACAACTTTTCCGCAAGTTTTGACCAATCATTGTCGTTTCCCGCAAAACATTGAGCAATATTTTGCTTTCTTGTTACACTTGGAAGACAAACAATAAAGCATATTACATTTTCTGTAGTCCTGTACCCTTGCTTTCTTTTTGCAAGTGTTACTACCCTTAGGTGAGTTTTGTTCCCTTCAAGGCAGTTGAAAGAAGGGTGTTCGCCCCAGATGAAGCTCCACGCCTGCAACACAATGCATCTATTATATGAATAATTTGAATTCTTAATAAAGAGGGTTGAGAGGAAGTAAATTAATTCAAACTCTCTATTTAAACAAATAATTAACATTTTTAAGTGAGCTTATCCATAGTAAAGTTACTAAATATTGTAGTCTTTTTCAACTTATAGTACATGGGGTTATAACTTTAAACAAATCACAATTCACTGTGGCAAAATGTTACATCGCTTACAATATATACTATTATTTCTCTCTCTTAATAAAGGCAGGTGAACTTCATCCTCCGACTCCATCTCACAGGTCCCAAAAGCATGCTGTGATGCAATGAGGCACTGTAGATCCATTCAAAAACACCAGCTGGTTGACAACACTTGTCTGTAAAGAGACGATAGTAACAGTATATCTTGTAAACAATGTTGCATTTTGCTGTGATGAAGCTAAAAATACAATGTTTTAAAGTAGCTTCACCATTAATATGCTTACTGGCGTGTTGTTCATTTAATTTCAGTTTTCAATTTAGTTTAGCTAATTTTAGCTCAGCTATTTTCACGTTTATTGAAATATCAGTTAAAAATAGATAGTGGCTGTAAAAATGGTAAATATCGGTTCTGATAATCGCTCGCTGCTCAGCTTTAAGTCATCATAAACTCTTTTTTCATGCACTATTACATGAGCATTACAAGTGTCACTTTAAAAGATGGAAAGTAAGAATTCGAGTAGAATTACCATTCGTTGTGTCCTTCACTTGACCTTACCACACATCACTAAACGGTGAATGTATTTTTCTTTGTCTTAATCTGCTTGAAAGAAAACCCTATCCAAACCACATCAAGCCATCCAAACCCCATCGATCCCAAACCCACTTCTGAGCGCCTCAATTTTCATTAGCATAGCAGATCTGGCCCATCGGGAGATTTCTGTGGAATTGTAAACGCAACGCTTGCCCAAATCAAATGGATGGTTGTCTATTTTAGCACAGGTTTTTAGAGTAAAAAATGGGGAAACACCGCACCTAATGGAAGGATCAGAGGTATTTCACCCCAAAACATGCCTGTTAACGCTAAACCCTTTATAGTGCTGGCCAGGTGTAGTTTTAAATTTTGTAGTTTAAAGTGTGGAGAATGTCAATTATCATTAAATACTTCTAGCCTCACATGCATCTGCCTCTACCAACACTAAAACAAAAATATACACAAAAATCTGTTTATTTTATGAATTATCATAACTTTTAAGAACAAATAGATGTAACAATATGTACATTAGGCATCAGGCCATTTGGCAGCATTTTGTGGTGTGACAATTTACTAAATCATTCTGAAATATGATTTTAACATTAATAGAACTCTAATATTGCAATACGAGACAATAATAATCTTAAATTTCTTCTTTATGTTCTTTAAAGGTTGCTAGTAAAGTCTAACATCATATTTCTGGTTGTTCTTATATTAATGCATCAAAAAGTTCATGCCATAAATATATTTAAATGCAAATTTAATTTAAAAAAGAATTTGTTATCAGCTGAATAAACATATAAAATAAGTGTATAACATATAAAAATATGTGAACTAACATTTTTCAGTGTTGGTAGACTGTTTTACCTGCAAACAAATTTCAAATAAGAAAACATTGTTAAAGGTTTTGTGAACACTACATGAGTGAATTTTTACTAGTAAATTTATTTTTTAAGAATGATTGGTCATTGAGCTCTACTTATGGAATGTGTAGGTAGGAAAAGTGATAATAAAATAAACAAGAGTTCAAGAGTTTTGTACGCGGTGCCCTATATGTCATGTATCAAAACTATTAAGCCTAATCCTAGTCCTAGAGACTGTACTATTGCTATTAAGCCTAATCCTAAACCTAAGCCTGATTGTTGTACCAAAACTATTAAACCTAACCCTATTGACTAGCAAAAAAATATTACCCATAACTTATGTTCAAATACCAAAATTAATAACAACAATCCAATGTCTGTACCATAACTATTGCCCATAACCCTAGTGCCTGTACCAAAAATATAACCCTAACCCTAGTGTCTAGCGCCCAAAATTAACGAAACTAATCCAAAAATATTGCCCATAAACTCCTTAGTGTCTGGTGATAAAAAACTGTTAACCCCTAACCCTTAGTGTTCATACCAAAATTAGTAACATCAATCCAAAAATCAAATGAATAAGACCAATCCAAGTGTCTGTACCAAAACTATTACCCATAACCCTAGTGTCTGTACCAAAAATATTAGTAATTCTGAATTGCTTCCATGCATTTCAAAACAAAAAGATTATCCAACACTTCTAGCAGTAATAAAAAAGGCACACAAAGGGAAAGGGCATATATTTGATATTCATGCTCGATATGCTGTAAAATCAGAGTGTGTGAAATTCATTTTGCCCCGCTTACCCCTCTAAAATTCCTAAGCGAGGCGCTGGTCCTGTGTGACTATGGAGATAATGAAACCGTCTTCATTTTAAAGCGAGGTCATTATGCAGCGTACTGTTCAATATCTAAGAGTAATTATATTTGAATGGCTGTATTCAATCCCCCATAATTTGATCTGTGATTGAAGCCTAAGTATTTCCCATTAAACGCTCGCCACTAAATCTGCGTTGCCGAGGATTCGACCTCCCACGTCTCTCCAATTTGGGTTTCATACAGAACAGAACATGGAGACAAGACCATCAGCGGCATTAGTTGACATAAATCAAGTAGGATGCCATGCACAACAAGACAATGTCCAAACTCAAAATGCAAAAATATTAATTAAAAACAACTTAATTTCCATTTTGGGACAGTTGTCAGCACATTCTGTTGCTTATTATTCTGCTCAGTCCATACAAATTTATCTGTGCACTATTTGTTTGTATTTTTTTGTAAGAAGAGAAATTTAAATTGGAAATTGACTCATTATTAGCTTTTTCATTTTGATTTTGGAATATTGACCAGCTTTTGGGGGTTGAGGTTTTTGGTTTAAGCTGAAAAATGAATGAACAACTCCAAACAGGCTATTTAAATTAATCTGTGTATCATTCAATCATTCGTTTAATTTTAAAAGTAAAACAAAAGCTAAAATCCATAAATATGTAAGTAATTATTAATAAATAAAATATAAATATAAATATAAACATTTTTTTCTTGGTTTGCCTTTAAAATTAATATTGAAAAAATGTATTTTGTGTTTTTATTTTTTCAGTTTTCATAAAAAAATTCACAAATGAATGAATGATGTACGGATTTTATATTTTGCTACATGGACATATGTCTGCATTTGTATTCCTCCTACAGTCTCTGCTAAACAGCTGTAAATGTAGATAAATTGCTTATTCGCTGCCCTCCAAGCTTATGGGACCTCGGTTTAATGAAGTGGAAAAGTCCCTTTTGTAATGCCTCCGCTTCCCGAATTCATTCCATCGGTCCGTCAGCGCCAGGGAAGAGAGAAATCACTGCAGATAGACACAAAAGAAAGTGTGAGAAGGTCAGGAAGAAGAAAGGTCCATTTCCCCATTCCGCAAGCTAGAAATGTTGAGGGGGAAATAAATAAATAAATAAAAATTCCTCCGCCAGTTTCCTTCGGGGCAAGATGATTACCACGTTGCCATTCTGTGGCGATTTGAAATCACTTCAGCTTTTGGCGTCCAAGCGCACCACCGATACAGCGCGGAAGTACCCAGGGGTTAGAATTGAAGGAGAAGATGGCTCATGCCGAGAAACAGAGTTTATTTTAGCGCTGCCTCCTGAACGGTCATTAATCACAGCTTCTAAGACGCCTCCCATAACGTTGCTGTGGCAGTGAAGCGAAGATTATAAAGTTGGAAATGTCTGAGTGAACGTCTGTATCAAACATGCACAAGAGAAATTGGATCCAATCAGTTTGTATGAGTTGGCATTAATGCTTTCCAGCTTCTGGTTGTCATCTAGTTTTACAGCTTCTGTCCCAGTGCCAGTCCCCAGTTTGGTGCCAGTGCTTGTCTTCGGTCAATTGAACCATAAACCTGTAATGTCGTGGGGGTGGGTGGAGTATAGTGAGGTCAAAAAGCAAATTTGGAATTGCTGAGGAAGTTAATCAAATCTGGCCTTGGCAAGAAATTTAACAGATATTACAAATCAAGAAATTTAGGAAAAAGGTGTGTGAAACATGCTAAACTGCCAAAAGTATTGGGACACCTGCCTTTACACATGCATGATGAACTCCCTTTCTAAATCCATAGGGTTTAATTTGGAGCTGGTCCACCCTTTGCAGCCATAACATCTTCAACTCTTCTTGGAAGTCCACAAGTTTTAGGAGTGTATTTACGGGAATTCTTCTAGATCAGCCACTGGATGTTGGGATTTACGGCCTGGTCAGAAGCTCCGCTCTAATTCATCCCAAAGGTGTTCTATTAGATTGAGGTCTGAAAACCCAAGATGTGTTCCAACATTGTTGCTATGTGCAGTTGCATTGTAAATTAGTTGAAGTGGAAATCCAGTTAGTAGATAGAGACTGCACAAGTAGAGGTGGTGGTGGTCTAGTGGTTGGAATGCTCGCCTCTGGACCAAGAAATTGTGGTTTAGATCCTACCTCCAGTGCTACCATCATCAAACCACAGCAAGAATCTTTAATCCCAGATTACAGAGGGAAACAGCCCTGAAATTAATGTGCAATGTAAAACCTTGGATTCTTCTGTTGTATACGCATACTGAGATTGCATAAAGATAGAAAATATTAGCCTGCAAATCCATGAAGCTACTTGTTGGTGGTCTAGTGCTAGGATACTTGTTGAGAATCCTTCTTGGCACTTGTTGTTGCTAAGTTGTTCCATCGCTTCGCCTTATCTCACGAACATTGTAACGTGTCTTCGGAGACCGTAGTTTAGACAACATGAAAGAGATTATATCATCGGAGATAAATGGAATCTTGGCATTAGCAGCAGCGTTTAAACAAGATGCTAACTTGTCTTCGAGACATAGAGATTGGGTACATGAGATAAACCATGCAAGAAAACAGCTCGAGAGTACCACCGATTAGGAGTTTGATAACACAATTGTAGTTTCTTGCCTTATTCAAATTGTGCAAATAAAGCAAAAATAAGCTTCTTCAGCTGCTCCAGATACGCCGCCATTTGTAGTGAGTTATTGAGAAGGTACATTGACGAGTACAGTGCTGTTCTAAAAGTTAAACGGATTTTGATTTGAAGTGCCCTAAGCGCTGCAGTAAAAAAACATCTCCACCGGCATTTTTTCCAGCTGAAGGCGTTTAGCTCATTGGATTGGTATTACAAATAGGACTGCCAGTGCAAAAAAACTTGTCTGGTGATGGACAGGAGTGTCTTGAACTTGACAAGACCATTAACCCCAAGTTGCTGCCAGATAACCGCCCAGTTCCAGAATCCAGAAGCATCACAATTTTGAGAAGTTCAATAACAATAAAACAATAAAAGTGAGTCTTCTAAAACCAGTTTTACCCTGAGATGTCATGTTCCTAGATTTCCATACCATTCCACAATTAAAAAAAAAAAAAAAAATATACATCTAAAATATTGTGAACGCGACTGAATCTGTTCCCTGGTGTTGGAAGCATTGAAACCCGTTGGTGTTTAAGAAGCCGGACAATGACTCCTCAACTCCGTCCTTCACGCCTTAATGAGAGAAATAAATCACCGGTATCCCGGGCCTCAATACGCTGCTCAATTGTATTTAATTCGCAGAATTTGAATCTTTTGTATTGCACAGCGCCAGCCCATTGGAAATCTTCTGTTTGTTGGGTGGAGTTTGTCTAGTTAGAATCTGGGCACAGCAGGAAACAAGAGTGTCAATCTATCAGTTATGTTAACACCAGCCGAGAAGTGACAATGTTGTACATTCTTGTGGCAATGTCCAAATTTGATAATGTAGCATAGAAAAACCTTTCACCTAAACAAACTGGGTTGGGAAGCTACTTTTAAATGTCTGCTTTTCCAGTTACAGTTTACTTTCTGGATAAAAGTAGCTAAGCTTTTTAGATGTTTACTGTTTTATGCACTACACTACAAGCTATATATGAAAAAAGCTAACTACGCTATTTCCATCCAGTGCACATTTTTATATTTGTGAAACTGATAAGCTGTTTTATCTTGAGAATATTTTAATAATGAAATCACTGTAATGTTTCATGAGGTTTGGGGAGGTATTTACATTAACGTAAAACAATAATTAATGCAATTTCGACTTTTATGAGTTGTCTTTTATTTCATTTCTTAAAATTAGCTAAGATTCAAGAACTTTATTGTTGTCATGATGCCTGGCATAGCACAAGATACAGAGACCTAATTTGCAGGATTTATTTTAGAAAGTAACAGAAATCCTCTATGTACACTCTAAACAAATATATAGCACACCAGACAGCATTAGCATAACGGCCAATGCTGTACGAATCAAAAGAACCAAACACTAACTGAACAATCAACAGCTAAAACAAACAAAGAGGGAATAACTGACTGAACCAATAAAAACAGAGGGGCTTAACTTGAAAACGTGTTAGGCGCACACAGTAACAAACCTGGATTTACAGAAAGAATCACTAGGAAACAATGAGGAGGCGGAACTCTGACATGACTGACAATACAAGACAGAAAAACTGTAACTCCAACACTGGCAGCACCAAAGGTAAACGTAAAAGAGATATACTTAGTAACAATACAAAATGCAAGTAGTGTTTTAAAATATTTGTGCAGTGTAAAATACACACAAACACGAAGTATAAAGTACACACCGCATCAGGTTTCAGTGAGGTTTTGGAAGTTTTGATTTTAGGTTTGCGTAGGTTTCACTCAAATGTGTAAGATCTGTTCATTTTGCCTTTTACAGTCATACATTTTTGATAAATATAGCTACAGATTTTTGCTTCTGTCTTGGGACTCTGGCAGTTGCCAAGAGTACATTGTGATGCCATGGGGGAGATTTGTAGCCAATCAGCCACCAACATAATCAAAACAAATGTTCAAAATTACCATCAAAATAAAAAAGTGCAATCTATATGCATAATGTAAACAGTAATTTAGTATATTATAACTATTATAAATAGTGTTGCAATGAATTATTATGCATAAGCATGTTTAAACAATGTTTTTGAATCCTAGTAGCTGGTATAGATCAGGAAAATACAAGAATGCACACATAATTTTTTCAACAAACATTCTGACTGGTTATTTTAGAGTGACGTATAATAAAAGCCACAGTAGAGATAGAACGCCAATCCTGTCACATGTCGATTTTATAATGGACAATCAAAAGTAATTGACCTTGACTCTCAGGTTATGCGCATCGTCCGTCTCGCCATCTGACAGTGGAGAGATGAGTCTCCAGAGTGTCATTCATTTGCATAAAGGACCAATCAATCAGACCAGTTATTGATCTTAAAGGTGGTTAGACTCACGTCCTGAAATAATCTACACTACAAACGGCAGAGAAAAAGTGACTAGATAATTGTTTCATCCAGTAATAGTTCAACCAAGGAGACCATCCAGTTTAGATTGACAATTTTTTATTTGGCAAAACAATATTGTCTTTAATGTGTACGTGAGGAAGCTCGTCGCTTGGTCGTTAGTTCACCCACTTGAAGCCGGGCACTGGCTGAAGACCAGGCAGGTAGGCGAAAGAGCCTTCCCCCGGACCAAGACGGGGAGCCGAAGGTGGTAGAGGGGTGGAGGCGGGTGAAATCGAACAGCTATAATGACAGAAGAAGAACAGATTTACTGCTTATATATAAAACCAGAAGTAATGTGATTGGACGCGCCAGCGCTCATTAGGTCTCCTTGTTTGAACTTTCGTATTCACTTACATATTTAATATTCGTGCTGTAGGATACTCTTAGAGTATGTTTTTTTAAAACTGAAACATGGAAACATGATCTCAAAAGTATTACAAAAATCTTTTAACAAATGTTAGGGCAAATCTTCAGTTTTTAGTAAGGTTTTGATTTTAAGTTTACGAAGTTCTGTCTACATTTTGCCTTTTAGAGTCATACATTTTCGGCGTAATATGAAGGATCTGCCCATCTGTAATAAGGTGACTCAATTTCTCCACCCACCTAAGAAGCTGCCAAGAGTCCACTGTGATGCCAAGTGGGAATGAAATAAATCGATGCTACTTCGCTAATTCAATACTAATCACAAACACCTGCTGGGTTGACAAAAAATAACAGTTGAAAAAGAGATAAATAAATGGCTTTTGTCTTCGCCATATTAGTCACAAAAATAAAAATATTGGAATGTAAACTGCATTTAAACTGTATTTAAAAAAAATAAACGTTACAAAAAAACGAAATATATTTCTTCATTGCCCTTATTTAAGTATGCAAAAAATTTAAAGGTAAAAAACAAATATTTTCAATGGGCAATACTGTGCAATACTGTAAAAAATGTAAATATAAAATACTTTTAGAGTGAAATGCTTTATTTTATATTTAAGGTATCAAAAAGCATCTTGCCTTTGAAAAATGCAAAAGCAGTAGAAAATGTTAATTTTTGAAAATAGTATTATACTGTAAATTTACATAATCATTTTGTACAATGTATAATCTATTTTATATTGTTTCTATGGACTTATTGGATCATTGAATCTAAGTATGAATGTGATCTATTGCTACATCCCTAGAAATGATGTTACAATTTACAGATATAAAGTTACAACACTCACAACAGCCTAGTTACAAATTAAGTTTAAAGTTGAACTTTAAAGTTTTATTTCTGCGAACTAACAAACCAAAGTTGAACTTGCGTAAGATTACATTTTTTAAGCTGAAGCAAATAAAAGAAGTATGTTAACATGATTAACTAATTAAATTAAAGATATTTTTTTACAGCATAGATTTCAAATTTTCAATTAATTTAACACCTTTCTCTTTGCTACAAATGCAACATTCCTTGTTCAAAATGAATATATCCACAAGACTTTCCTTAATTTTATCCTAACATTGTCCGTAATAAAGTTTATCGACCCACTAACACATGTACACACAAACAGGACTAAACCTTCACCCGAAATCTTCATACCAGCCTAATATCCCCTAAAGGACTTATTTGTTAACGTCATCCTAATCATCCAACATTTGTCACCTTGCATCCTCTGTGACAGTGATGAATAATTTAGGGATAGATTTCATCAGATGCCCGCTTTGCGCTCTCGGTTGTTTGGTCCTCCGCTGTGGCTGATATGACACTGACGCTCCTGAAATAAAGTTTTAATTTGACACTGACGCTTATTAGATCCCGGGGACGACTAACTGCTAATGCAGTTAAAAAGCAGTCTTTAAAATAGATGTTTTGGTGGTGCATTTACAGAGTTTGAATAAGTTGTTCTTAGAAGTTCTTAATTTTAGCAGTGCAGCCGGTTTTTATTAGAGGTGTAAAGATACATCAGTCAATATTGATACATCGGTTGCAAGCAACAAAGGCCCTCAGCATCCATCCAAAATTAAAACATCAATCAGACATCATACACATTGTAACGTCACCTTATTTAGAACAGCCGGTCTAGATTTTATTTTGATATGAATGGGTCATAAAAAGAAGAAATTAGACAAATAAATTTAAAAAATACATAAAATGCACAAAAAATGTAAAAAAAACCCAATAAAACCCAAAACAATTTATTTATTTTTGTTGATTTACACTATTATATCTACTTTTATTTCATACTCAGTAATTAAGCAGATGTATTCTGAATAAAAACAAATGGAAACTTGACTAAAAGCTTTTGAGAACGAAAGAAATTAATCACAATAATAATTAGTAGAGATGGCACGATACCACTTTTTTATGTCCGATATCGATACCGATATTGTAAACTTGGATATCTGCCAATACGATACAAATCCAATACAGTCACAGTCTTTTTTTTAAACATAAAATAATGCTCAAAAAATGTCTAAATACATGACTGAGGAAATATCTGACTCAAATACTGTTTTCCAGCTAAAACAATGTAATAATAATTAATACACATGTATATGCTAAATTATTTGTTCTCAAAAATTGTTCATTTAGACATATAAATATTTCTTCTTTATTATTGTTTACACCATAACATTATAAAATTTAAAATGAAATAATAAAGTTTGTCATTTTGAACCAATTTGGCCTATAAAATGGGTTGCTTTTGCAGAGAACTACAATTCCCACAATCCTCTGCACGCACCCCCGCGTCACACACAATGTAGGTTGCTAGGCATCGCTCCAGAATAAACAATGGAAACTCTATGGAAAATCTAAATAAATGGCAGAATTGTGAGTAAAACCCGGGTTATTGTGGTTATTTATCAGCTAAAATATGGCTTGTTTTGCAATGTGTCGACATTTTAATTTAACTGGAGCGCTTTTTTAGAGAGTAACGGGCTCATGCTCGCGGTCATTAACACAGCGTGTTTACATCCCGCGAAAATGTCATTTATGCGTTTTTATGCATTTACTTCTGTTTTATTCATTTACTTCTGTTTAAGCGTCCGTGTGAAATATAAATGAATCAAATGAATTAAACGGTTGATTCTAGAAAAATTGCTCACCATTTTTAAAAAATAGAATTATTCGATTTATTAGAAACAACTGTTTCAGCTCTACTTTATTGCAGTGCCACTTCCCATGCATAACGAATTAAGCAGCCACGCATTTACAGAATGGCTGCATAGCACGGCCCAATGCCACCGATACCAGATCCAGCCGTTTGAGCCATTATTGGACCGATACCGATCCACATATCGGATCGGCTACGTCTCTAATAATTATATTAAACTTAACTTTATAATGCACATTTCGTACATATTAATAAGTGCCAAAGTGCTTTACACTGAGAATAAAATCAGGAAAGGAGACAAAGAATCAAGTTTCAGCAGTCATTAAGAAAAAATATAAGATAAGCTTAAAAAGAAAAAAAAAAACAGATTTGACAAATCAAAAATAAATTTAAACAATGAAATGATATATATATATATATATAAATAAAGTGATAAAAGTGTTTATGTATCACTCTGCTCCTGCAAAACATGGAATACACAGATGGACACTTGGCTAAAAAGCTTTTATTTGTGCGCCTTTTTATATGCAAATGCTCTTGTAGCTGTTCATTTGTTCACCTGCTCTCCAGGATTCAGATGAGAATTCCTATGCCACTGTCTTCCATCTGCAGCCCGGAATCTTGTGATCTTGTGATTGTAACAAGTGAAGGAAGCAGACATGTCTGATAGTGAGAAGACCGATCCACTTACTAAAGTACAAAAAGTGATTTCCACATTTGATATTTCATTTTTCACCCACACTTAAGAGACAATGTTTACTTTTTGCTTACTGCTTTTATATGTCACAGCAACATATCTTACCTGATTTAGATGAGGGCTGAGCTTTTATTTAAATTAATAATTATTTGTCATTTTGAACGCACCAGAGCACAGCACACAGCGGCAGTGCCTGGGGAGCAGTACTTGGGGCCAGAACCTTACTCATGAGCTCCTCAGTGGTACCTTTACAGTGTGGGACTTGAACTGGTGACCCTTCGATCACAGTGCCAACTCCCTAACAGTTACACTCCCAGCCCTAACCCCTAACAAGCAAGCCTGAGGTGACAGTGACAAGGACAAACTCCCTCTGTAGTAATCAGGAGGAAACCTTGTGAGGAACCAAGAGCTGGAAGGGAACACCATCCTCCTCTGGCCAACTGGATTAAGCTTGTGTGTGTACAGTATGTACAGTTTGTATGTGAAATGTGTGTAATAAGCATTCAGTTCAAGTCCAAGAAGTCCCTGATGTTTTCAGATGGTGAGGTCTCTACAGAATCAAGGAGAGTCTTCCAATCTTAAAGTACAGTCCAGTTCATCTGGTAGAGAAAGAGAACAGCATGGTGAAAAAAAAGAACAACATGGTGAACCACGGCACCACATCACAGGAACCTTCACCAGCTCTAGAGGGCAGTACCAAATCCGGAATCTGCCCTGGAACGGTGCCAGTCCCAGAACATTGCACCCTTGACTTCATTAGTGATAGCAACATTGTTGCAGAAACTCTGGCTCCTTTTAATTATATTTTTTATCTCTTATGCTGAAGTACATGCTGTATTGAAAGTGGAGGATTTGTGTAAAGGCGACACAGGCAGCAGGGTGGCATTTCCTCAGGCACACACACACAAAAATATTTACATGGCACTGTTGTATTTAGGTTACATTTGTGCCATAGATATTTGTAATGTATCATCTATTGATTTTTTAAAAACTTCTATACAGTACTGCATGAAATATAATCAAGCCAAATACACTACTGGTAGTATAAGTGATTTCCTTTCAGTAGCCTGTGGTCTACCATTCTGGAGTCGTTTCCCACGTCGGACCCATTTTGACTTTGTGTGGAATTCCCCTCTGCAGTGCCCATTAAAATTTGGGGAAAATGCCCTGACGTTGCCCAGTGGGTTCTGGTGTTCTCCCAAAACCACTGCCCTTTACACTGCATTGCCATCAACCGCCAGCTTATTCTGGCTCGGCTCTGTCAGCACGCTTCTGTTAGACTTCAGACTTGTGGTTTGGGATATTTGGGGTAAAGCTAGAGTGCTGTTTAGTTGGAAAAAAGAGATTCTTTAATGTAAGAAGGTTGTCTTAATTGGCTCAAGAGTAGAAGAATGAGCATTTAACAAGTTTCTTGTCATCTGGGGAAGTCTCCTAACCATGCCAATATTTATTAGTGCTCATGAGAGTGTCCAAGGGCCAGAGTATACTTGATGCTACATCTCACCTATACAATCACTTACAAAAAGGTATGTTAGCAGATACAAGAGGACATATTCACTCATTCAGAGCTCTTGTGGTCTTCCATGGGAGTTGTTTTACAGCACTTAAAAGTTTCTATGTACAGTAACTTCTATGCAATATTGCAAATAATCACAACAGAATTATTAAAGTGTGCAGAGAAAGAACTTTCAGCTGACCACACAGTCATCAGGATTCTCTTCCAACTAGATCGACTCTGTAATGATATTTAAACTACAGTCTGCTGCACCAGATGGTCATTATTTGGAGTGCTCCTCATTTTCAGGACTGAGAACAAACAAATAGCAGCAGCCTGGATGATAAGGAGGGAGCGCTGGCCTCTTTGGCACTGTTGGCCTCGAGGAAGAGATGTTGTACCAGTTCACTGCTTCTTCGTGGCGGCCGAGACAGCCCAATGCAATTCAAAATGTAAAACGTGCTGCAAATACGGAAAACACACGGAACTTTGTAAACACGCTGAAAATGCTGCCTAACCATTACGTTACCAACTGTGGGTAATCATGCTTTACTATAGGCCCAATGGAAACATTTCTGTTGTGCTGTGTTGCGTCTGTTGTGTTGTGTCTGAAGTTGCATATGTTTTGTGTATTTGAAAGGTGTTTTTGGAAGTTGCGATGTGTTTCCGTGGTTCAGTGCATTTCCGAAGTTGCATGTGTTTTCCGTATTTGCAGTGTGTTTTTTATTGTGAATTGCATTTGGGCTCTCGTACTTCTTTACCCGAAAACTGCAAATCAGTTGTCTCTTTATAAAAATTTACAGCAGCAGTGATGAGAAAACAATTAACAAAGGAGTGCAGAATCTTCATCAAGAGCCATTTTCCTTTGTGATGGCTAACTACATTAGCAACTATGCTTTTGGGAAACACACCCAAGATCTGCAAAAATTCTTTAAAATTTCAAAATGAAAAGCAAATAGGCATTAAGAAACAGATAAAAGTATACGTTTACAGCATTTAGCAGATGCTTTTACCTAGAGTGACTAACATTTCATAACTACAGAGACAGTCTCCCTGGTGCAACTTGGGCTTAAGGGTCTTGCTCAGAGACCTGAAGTTGTTTTTTAGCCTCTCCTGGGACTTGAATCCCAAGTTTCATGTTGACCATAAAATTTGGGGTTCAAATCCCAGGAGAGGCTATTGTGCACCACTACCCTAGTTATGTTGTTCTCTGAAATTTCCAGTAGAAATTCAACTAGAAATGATGGCTGATCTTGGCGAAGATACAGGTTCTGTTCTGTATAAAAACCTTCTCTCTCCCAGAGCTCCCCTGAACAACAGGTTTTGGTGTTTTTCCACTTCTAACACATCTTATTCAGCTCACAAATGCCTCATTAATTAGCAGAAGGCTTGTTAATTAGCAAATGAGTTCTTTTCTCCAACACATCAGAGGTGCTGAGCAGCAGGCCTCTGCAGGGAACACAGGCTCGGTTCAGGAAAACAGGCTTTTAGTGGCTGTAGACTTGAGGCATTGTTGTCGCTTGAAAGCTTTTTACTGCTCTAGTAGTAAATACTGAAGTGCTCACTGCTGCTTTCTTGTTTTAGACGAATGGTTTAATATATCTATACAGTCACATTCGAAGTTAAAAATATTCCTGCTTCAGACATCCTACAAGATTCCTTTCTAAATAAACAATCAGTCCACAAATCCCAATGTAGCTACAGAATAACAAGAGCTGTATCACTCATATTCAGAGATGGAAAAGTCTGGGTTCAGAAAGTAGAATTTCTGCCAGGTTTTCTTCCTAACAGCATCAATTAAAGGTGGACCTCACATGGGGTGCACTATAAATCTAAGTATCCCGTTTATTGACCATTTTAGGAGCCAAACCTGGCAAGAATTTACCTTCCAACTCTGGACTTTTCCACCTGGGCTCATGCTAAAAGTACCTCATAAGCATCCTTTCAACTTTAGCAAAATTAGAATCAAAAAAGCATTTGTCGATTGGCTTAAAGGTGAAAATACTTCTCGGCTAGGTGCAAAAGGGTTGAGGCCAATTTTGAGAGCAGGATACTTTGGGATAAAAAGTAGCTCTAAGCTTTGAGCAGCTAATTGGCAAGGCTGACATTAGCATTGCCAAAAGGTGCCTGGATTTGCAGAGATTACTGAATGGGGGCAAAGTCCTTGATAAAATTCCTTAATATGAAGCATAAGAGGCAGGTAGGCAGACCTCCTTGTATAAATCTGATTACAATTCAGAAGTAGGTGTGCAGTTCCTGGAGAAACTTCCTGATTGCTGTGTGTTGAAAGAAAGTAGAAAGGAATAAAGTGGTGAGAAAAGGTAACTGTGGGAGGAGTTCAGTGGCAAAAACTTGGTGAAAACGGTAAACAGGTGGAATAAAGTCAGGACTTAATTTTTCGCCAGTTGGTAGTGTAACATTAAGGGAGTTGGCCCCGTGATCGCAGGGTTGCCAGTTCAAGTCCCAGGCTGGTATAAAGGTACCACTGAGCTACTCGTGAGCAAGGTACTGTCCCCAAGCACTACTCCCCAGGCACTGCCAAAATAAGCGGCCCACTGCTCCTTCACTGTTGGGTCAAATGCATGTCACATTTGGTTGTGGTGCACTGTTATATATTATTAATTGATATTACAACGATTAAACAGACAAAGATTCAATTTCAGTTCAGGCATCAGCGTTTGATATGATACAACATCATGTGGATTTAACACCATCAAACCACAAAAAGCATCAAAAATATCAACTACACGGTTGAATAAAAAATAACCTTCTCTTTTATCAAATACTGCCCTCCTGTTCACAATAAAGGGACATTATAATACATCCCCATAACATTTAATGCTTCTGGCAAACATTTGCGGGTATCATTCATTCATTCATTCATTTTTCTGAACCGCTGAATCCAAACTGTGGTCGCAGGGGGCCGGAGCCTAGTATCATATTTCATATGCAAATTAGGTCTGTGGCGAACTTGCAGTGGACTTCTGGCAAACTTTGTGGAAAACCTGTGGCAAACAATTGAATCTATGGTTCTATTTTTTGTTACTAGACTTATCAGAATGTTTATTGTTTGTATTGCATTGTAGGCTGCTTAGAACTGTCTGCCAAATCCCACAACTGTAACCATAACTATAAAATTTAAGTTACTGGCAGAAATGATTTCCAGATTAATAACCTGTCTATGTTATAGTGGTAGACTGGTTCTTGTTTTCCACTACTGGCAAATTATTCACCAGAAGTTCACTACACGTTTGTCATTACTGGCAAATTGTTTTGGAAAATTACTGGCAAATACATTTGTCTCTAGTGTCAATTTGTCATTGTTGCCAGAACATTGCTGAAATTTGCCACTAGCAGAGGTGGAAAGAGTACTGAAAATTTGTACTCAAGTACAAGTACTGTTACATTGGTTAAAATGTACTCAATTACAAGTAAAAGTACTGGTGTTAAAAAAATACTTGAGTAATACTTGAGTACTTGAGTAGAAGTACTCTTCTCAAAAACTACTCAGAGTACTAATTACTTTTTAACCGATGGATGTGTTATTGCGTCGTCAATAGCAGGCATTCGATTCGATTCACCAGTATAAAATATCTACGTTCAAAGCACATTTCTCAGATGAACAAGGTACAGAAAGGCAATTTGTTTTGTAAATAAATGTAGATATAAAGCAGGAAATTTGTTTGTTAAAACAATGACAAAAATGTTTTTGAACATGCATAGAACAGTTTAAACTTTTCCCAATACAATGCGAACAACAGGCAGGTAAGTGTTTTAAATTCTTAGACATAATAGTGTTTCTGTCACATTTCACTTTGTGAACATTTTGTTCAGTTTCAGCAAGAGCTGGTTTTCTAAATTAACAGAGTCTACCCGGCTTCGTGTGGCTCCATTTTGGCTTCTTTGTCTCCAAATCTTCAGTCTATAAATGAGTTTGTACTCCACTGTGTAGCACCTCCAGACACCTGTGCCTGCTGCTGCAGTGGAGTTTATTCTCTGCTTACGTCATAGATTAATTGGCGCGGTCGCGATTGCACAGCCTTATTGGCTGCAAAGATGCAGATGAAAGGTTTGAATATTAATTCAAATTGTGGGCGTACTCAGTAGCGACTTTTGATTTGATTGAAGTAGCGAAGTAGATTACATGGTGTAAATTGTACTCAATTACAAGTAAAATTACACACTTGAAAAACTACTCATAAAAGTACAAGTACCCAAAAAATCTACTTAATTACAGTAACGTGAGTATTTGTAATTCGTTACTTCCACCCCTGGCCACTAGTGACAGAAACATATTCTGGCAAACTTCACTGTCTGCCACAAATGAACAATTTTTTTTTGCAAACCTGCCGCAAACATTTGATTTTTGTAAGGGGTTTGATGTCTGATTGAAGTTTTAATTTCGGATCAATGCTAATGGTTCACTGATCCTCAAATCAATGTATCAATGTAGATCGAGGTATTGTTTGTTTGTAGCATTCTAATTTTATCTACCCTGTAATACTGATGAAAGCAAAAGTCAACACAAATATGCATCCATATAGCCATTGCAACGGGAAGCAGGGTTTCAGTGTCTTCATTCTGTTTTTTGTGGCTGTCAAACTGGCAAACGAGCAGCTAACAGCGTGAGACACTCAGCAGGTCAAAATTACAGCTTTTCCAAAAAGTGAGAGGCGAGAAGCACTCGGACGATAATTGAGGCGGTGTCACGATCTGCTGTCCAAAAACAAACGTGTGGCTCTGACCGCTAGCCGGACTCTGAAAAGGAATTTCGACAAGGCGCGAGTTGGTGTCTGGCCTCTGAAGTGCCGATTCATTCGTTGTCTTCACCGGGGTTAAAGGTTTCGACAAGAGCTGTGTTTACTTTCTTCAGAGAATGAAAGAGAAAGCTATGGAAGTGCATTACATTCACCAATGAAAAACAAAATCTTAAAAACTTTATCTTGTAATTATGACATAACGTTTTGTAATTATGAGAAAATATTGCAACTTGATTTAGCCTCTTTGGGTAATAGAGAGGTGATATCTTCTCATACTTGCAAGATATTTTGTTATAATTACAAGAAAACATCTCAAAGGATATTGTAATTGAGAAAATCAGTTTGCCTCTGTGGGTAACAGAGATCATTTCTCGTAATTATCAGATCTTTTGTCATAATAACAAAATTGAAAAGGTTCTCTTTATTACGGTAAAATATCTCATAACTACGAGAACAGATTGGGACATTGTTTTGCCTCTTTGTGTAAAAGAAAACATGGTGATCTCTTGTAAAAGATGTTGTTTCTCGTAATTGGGAAATTGATCTCAGAATTATGAGAAAAGATCTTTAATTATGAGAAAAAGATCTCATAATTACAAGACAATATTTCATATTTACCAGAAAAGATCTTGTAATTACAGCAAAGATTGCAAGATGGTTTCACCACTGTAAGTAACAGAGATCAGGGGCGAACTTTTCTCGTAATTATGAAATTCAAAAGAATCTTGTAACTACAATAAAGATCTTGTGAGAACCTCACAATTACAAGAAAACTTTTCATATTTACATGAAAAGATCTTGTAACTATGAAATATATGTGATATATGAATATATCACAACGTGGTTTTGCCTCTGTGGCTAACAGAGATCGGGGGATGTTTTCTTGTAATTACAAAATTGAACAGCATCTTGTAATTATGAGAAAAGGATTTCTTAATGACAAGAAAGGATTTCATATTCATGAGAAAAAGTCTCGTAATTATGAGAGACAATTGCAACATGGTTTTAGTTCTGTAGGTGACAGAGATCGAGGCAATGTTTTCTTACAGTTACAAAATGACATGGTCTCATAATTACAAGAAAAGGAGTTCAAATATACCAGAAGAGATCTTGTAATTACAAGTAAAGATCTCTTAGGGTGTATTCACACCTGCCTTGTTTAGTTCATTTAAAACAACATTTGTTTCCTCCCTTGGTTCGAACCTTTTGGGCAGGTATGAACACAAGCAACCAAACTCAGGTGCAGACCAAACAAGCGTACTGAGACCCAGCTGAAGAGGTGGTCTCGGTTTGGTTCCAAATCAACTCTGTTACGGTTGGTTTAAGGTGTGAAAGCAGCCCGTCCTTGATCTCACCCAGTTGCAAAAAGCATACCTTTTTAGATTTAAGGGGCTCCCGTCGTTGTCGTGCATTATGTGAAATGATTGTTTGGATAACTACACAACACAGACATGTACAGACAGTGCTAGAAATGAGCCGTGGGGTCATTTCCTAGTTGAGACCCATTGCAACACTGCAAGAAAATAACGTAACATGGTTTTACCTCGGTAGGCAACCGAGATCAGGCACGATATTCTCTCGTAATAGCCAGAAAAGATGGTGACATCGTTAGGCCTCTGTGGGTAATGTAGATCATTTCCATTCTTTTGTACCTATGAAATTAATATGTAATAATTATGATATAAGGTGTCTAATTATTGTCTTGAAAGTAATAAAATGTAAGTGAATGTAATGCGCTACAGTAAAAAGGTAAAGGGTTTCTGGGAAATGTATTTATTTATGCACGCGAGGAGACACGAGGCGCTGAGATTGCCGAAATGCTTTATTGTAACCGCCTGCCCGGATGATTTGAATTCAGAGTTAAATGAGTTGCTGTGTACTTCTGCCCGGAGTGTTTATGAGACAAGAAAATAAATTAACCAGGCAAAGAGGGACAAACTGAAGGTGTTCTGCCTGCTGATCGCTGTACATCAGAAAATGTTTTTCATTAGACTTCCACTCAGAAGTTAGTTTGATTCACAAACCAATACACACTGCGAGTCAAGATCCATAACTTTGGCAACTCTTTTCAGAATAAAATTAGCAACAATGCAAATATTTTATCGCTCATCACACCATAAACATGCAGAGGTGGGCAGAGTAGCTAACTTCATTACTTAAGTGAAAGTACAGATAGCACTAGTCAAATGTTACTCCAATACAGGTGAAAGTCATACAGTCAAATTTTTACTTAAGTTAAAGTACTGAAGTACTTGTTTTAAAAAATACTTAAGTATTAAAAGTACAATCTTCTTTCACTGCATTGTTGCATTATTGCCACAACACTTACAATACCTAATGCTGACTAGCTTGTAGAAGCTGTAGAATAAGGAACTGGTAGAATGTTACAGAATGAAACACAAACTGATAAAGAAAACCGGTCTTTAGTTTATTTTATGAATTAATTGTAAGACTACACACCAAACAAAACAGCATGGTAGTGTTCTGATACAGCTCTGGCAGCGTGTGCACACATATATGTGTATGTTAATCAGGAGGACAGTGCAGTAGCTGTAAATGCAGCTCAGAACATAACATTAACATTCCAACCTGCTTAAACCCCAGCTCTACACCTCTAGCTTCACGACTTTCCAACAGTCTTTAATCAAGACAGAAAACGGCAGAACTGTCTGAGCTTGGTTTTATAGTTCCAGTCTACGGGCGTGACGTAACCCTACTGATTACTGATAGACTGTCACCTGCCAAACAACCAATCACGTTTTAGAAAAGGGGGAATAACATCCACTTTATCCACAGACTTGAAAGTAACAAGTAACGAGAACCTTGATATAAATGCAGTGAAGTAAAAAGTACAGTATTTGTCTTTAAAATGTAGTGAAGTGGAAGTCATAAGTTTCCAAATAAAATACTACTCAAGTGAAGCACAAATCCTCAAAAACTCTACTTAAGTACAGTACTCAAGTAAATGTACTTAGTGACTGTCCGCCTCTGTAAACATGTAGCTATAATACCTGTGAAGCGATGATTATCACAAATGATAATCAATGAACAATAAACAAGTTCAACTTATATGGTGGTTTTTGAAAACCAATCACTTTAGATGTATAAATTCCTCAGTATATTAAGTCTATAAATGTATACCTTTAAAACATAGTCTAAAAAGCACAGTGTGCCCTTAAAACTTACAGCATGTCTTTAAAAACCTGCATTGCACCTATAAAATATTTGAGCAAACATAAAACCCAACCACAAATAGAATTTATGCAGCACTAAGAATTTATGCAGTGTTGCGTGTTAAAATATGTTTGCTCAAAAGAACAGTTCAGAAACCAAGTTCACTTTACTTTTCTTTTGATAACGTGTAGAAACAGTGAGGAAGCAGCCTGAGAGCCGAAGGTGGAAAGTGGCGGTGTGTTTTGTGGCCCTTTCCCCTCACACACACACATATACCCAAACTCACACACATTGGCTTTGATGTAACACAAACTGAAAGTATCGCAGGCCATAGCGCATTGCCAACCTGGTTTGAGGAGTCTGAAACAAAAATCTAAAAGCTAAAAAAGACCAAAATTTGAGAATTTATATTACATTTTTATGCCGTTTTGTTATAATTATTGTTTCTTTCGAAAAATCTTTTCACAGAAAAATGGATGGATTTAGGATATTTTAATTAACATTTTCAAATATGTCAAAGTAACATAATTCCTTAAATGAACAGATATAAAATACATTTATCCAAAAGGCAACAATCAGATTATCTTCTAGAAACTTTTTCAAATGTTTTTCCAAAGTTACTCTGAGGCACAAGGGTGACATAAAAACTTTATTCATATCACACTTTAAAACAACTTCTACTAACAAAAATGCTTTATAAATACAAAACAAAAAAGTAAAAATAAGTAAATACTTAGAACATTCTGCAGTTGAGGTTGAAATTTAAGTCACATTTGTAATATACAGTATATGCAATGCACAGAGGAAATGAGAAATACTGAAAAACTATACTGACTGCGATGTGATACTGGAAAACCTCCTCCTTCTGCTCAATTAACTTTTCTGTTTTTTGAGCTTATGAATTGTAAGTGTAAAATTTGAGATATCTTAACTACAAATTGTAAGTTCAAATTTTGAGATTATATAGTATAAATCAAAATTTTATAGTAGGTCACAATCATGGTGTTTGAAGACATTTTGAGCAATAAAATTTTGCTATATTGTAGGTCATAATTATGAGATCTTGGATCAAAATTTTGAGACAGCAAGTCATGAGATCCTGAGGTAAATTATGCATATTAAGAACAGGGTTAAGGGTTAAGGGTAACAGGGTTAAGCCTAGGGCTTGCTTAAAATCTAATGTTAGGTTTCATTCTAGGATAGTAATAAAGTCTGTAAAGAGTATTAGGAAAATGTTTAAATCTAGAGTTACTAAGATAGGTTTATGGAATTGACCAACTCTCATGCATTTTCAGTAAATATTTCCTTGCAAATGTAGAAAATCTTGTGCATAAAATGTCAGACTTTAAGACTTTTTAGTCCTGACATTTCACAGTAGCTCTTTATGGACCAGTATTTAAATGTTGAACACCTTAAACTTCACACTTTATTATAAAAATACATATATCCATTTAATAACCTAAGCTACATGTGAAAACCCTTTTGCCTCACTGTTAATTACACTTTCTTGCATTTGGTCCTTGCTTTTTACCTCCTGCATCCCTCGCTCAGTTTCATTCAACCACATAGCACTTTTTATCGTGCGAGCCACTTCACACACCCAGAGCGGTAATAGCCTTTGTAGAAACACAAGCCGGCTCTCCAGCGCATTAGCCGTTCCTCTTTCTTTTTTCGCTTGGCGCGCCTGAAATTGAGTTATGATATGAATTTCCATAAGAATGAAAAGGCAACACGCTCCCGTGTGTTTCCACGTCTGGAGTGATCCATCGCATAAACGTTTTATGTGAAGGAAACTCACCACAGTTTTTATTTTCTCTATTACCTCATGTTACAGTCCAGCCTGAATTAAAATAGAAAAGCGTAAGATTAAGGTATAACATGAAGTCTTGTTCATATACGTTTCTTTTCACAAAATCAGCTTCTATAGTTCATTGTATTTGACTTTCATTGCATGTTAACTCATTTTTCTACTGTATCCACGGTAACATTTTATAATTCCAAAAGATTTATGGGCAACTTGAAAAAGACTTATGTAAAGATTTTTCTAGCACAGGCTGCTGATTAAAGCCTGAATTAAAAATTTAAAAAGCGTAGCAAGAAGGTATAACATGAAGTCTCATTCCTATACATTTCTTTTGACATAATCAGCTTCTATAGTTAATTGTATTTGACTTTCGTCGCATGTTAAATCGTTTTTCTACTGTATCACTGTAGCATTTTATAATACTGCAAGACAAGTAACATAACATATGTGTCAAATAAGGATGAAATTCATACCATACAGATACTAAACCTACAAACAAGTGATAAAATATAAAAAGTGAAGGGCAACACAATGTCAGTGCAAACTGGGAAAAGAAAGTTAGATTTAAGACTGGGACCCCCAGGCAAGACTGCTTAGTATGAGTGGGGGTCCCTGGGACAGAAGCAGTTGAAAACCTCTGTATCATAATGACATAATGATAATGGCGATTTTCTGGCTATGGTATCTAGTTAAAGCTGCATACAATATGAAGTAATGTAGAAAAATTGATGGGATGCATCATGAAGCATCAAGATATTGTAACCAAACGTTGACCTGATTATTGTAATTGTCAAATTGAATCGTGAGACCAGTGAAGATTCCCACCTCTAATATTTATAGACACAAACCGGACAATGAAAATCTGCTTCATCACAACTGCAGAGATTCCAGCACAGGCTGCTGATTAAAACACACGCAGACAAAACAAAGCTCTACTTTTTGTAAAGACTCTCCCTAACCCTGCGTAAAGCGCTTAAACTGCCGAATGTAAATGAGTAAGAATTGGAAAGCAAAATCCTGAATAAGGAATAATAGTTTAGCTCCTTATGCTCCCACCTCGGCAGCAATGTTCCTCCTTTTATACTGTTCGATGTGGCAAGCAAAAGGTTAATTTAGTTGTTAATTTAGAGTTGGGTCCTTGTTCCTTTTAAAAAGTATAATCTAAATGACGGTATAATTTATATTAAGCTCTAATATGTAATTTCAGACATTCTCTAGATTTTTACAGCTACAGTACATCTTGAGAAACTGCTTCTTGTCATGGCGTGGTTGTAGGGGGAAGGAGAGGAGGACGCTGTTGCAGGCATTAAAAAAAGGGTTTATTGAGGGTAGTAGGCATGTGAGAAACACAAAGGGAAAAAACATAAGCCCACAAGCAAACAAAAATGGAGAACAAAGTTACAAAAGAAAGGTGAGGCCCGTGCTCCCAGTCGTAGGCGGCAGGTAATGGGGGCAAACCTCCCCAAGTAACCGGAACGAGTGAAATCCTTACTCGGGAGCTAGCAAGTAAGGAAGACTCGGGAGGTGAACTGAAAATAGTCCAGACTTGGTAAACACCACGGCAGTCTGACCGTATGGGGAAAACTCACTGGGAGTCATGAGCCTGGGGAGAAGCACAAGAGAAAGGTGTGAATAGGAGGAAACAAAAAGGGCAATCCAAACTTGAACAAAAAGCCAAGAACCAAAACAACACGGAGTCCAAAAAGTCCAAAGGGGGAAGAGCAGAGCTGAGACAGGGCGCTACACAAACGAAGACAAAACGTACCCCACAACCACGCACTATCTGAGGGATACAGACTCGGGGACACATGGGTTAAGCTGACTTAAATAAGGCCACACAACTCAATAAACGAGTGCTTGCACCGATCCCAAACTCAAGGCAGAACGAGACACAGCTGAAAGCAATAATAAGCGTGGGGGTGTTCTACACAGACACTGACCTACTAGGTAGGGAACACGCAGTGCAAACAACATACCTGGAAGTGAGTGCGCTCCAACCAGATAGTGAACTACTCAGGAGGGCACGAAGTGCAGACACAGAACCCGGAAGTGGGGAGTAAGCCAACGGGGAAAGCTAAGGCTAACCGAGGAGACACGAGGGGCAAACACCACAGAAACAACACTGGAAGTGAACCCAGAGAGCAAAAGAAAACAGACACTTAGCCTGGGTTCACGGTGGCACGGTCCTGTCTAAGTCGGGCGGGACTGTGACAGTTCTAAAATTTTCTTTGGTGTTCAAGATATACCTAATAATAACCATATACCTAAACTGTAAACAACTGTACCTATGAAAGTGAGTGATTATTTGTCATTGTGAACAAACCTCAGCACAACGAAATGTGACCTCTGCATTTGACCCATCCCTGAAGGAGCAGTGGGCAGCTAACAAGGGCACACACTTAACCAAAAGGTTCAAAGATTAAACCTTATCTTAACCCTAACCCTAGCTTTAGTCTTAACTTTAATTAGAATTAGACCATTAATTACAACGACTAATGAAAAGTTTAAATCAGTCTGCGTTGTAATATGATACGATCCAAAACTGACGCTAAAATAACTGAACATAAAGCACTCCCAAAATACAGCAGTTTAACTGCATCTAAACTCACTCTGTGCCGCTGCAGGGAATTATCCGGGATGCTTCCAACCATCTTTGCAGGAAATTTTAGACATCAGCAAAAAATAGGCAGTGCTTAATTCCTACAAAACCCCATTCTTGGCTTTGCTGACCAGCTTGTACACTGCAGGTACATTTGTTTTGTTTCTTTTACTAAGTATGCTCTTTTCTGGGCATTACGCTTGTGTTATTTTATGTTTTATGCAAATAGGTTACAACAAAGGCACAGGCCTCAAGTATCTCCACCAGACACTCTCTCCTGTATAATGAGATTTTAAGTAAATAAAATAAAGAAGAATAAATGTCGCATTCATAAAAGCACACACACAAAAAACGAAGCACTGACCACCAACAAGCTGAGCTACAATAGCAGCTCTTGTGCGGTGGGAAATTCTGCCTTTAAAGCAAGATTTCGGAACGACGCATTCGCACCAACGTTGCGGAAGACAAAATGGAGAGTGACAGATGCTGTGTAACACGGACGTGATGCAAGGTGCTCTAAATTCTTACACTCATTTTTTTCACCTCGTCTCCTGGCTGTCTTCGCTGCTTCAGCACATCCCGGCTCGAGAACTGACAGCTCTTCACGTGTCACAGGGATGAAGGTTTTTCCTTTTTGTGTCTTCTTTTTCTTACAGGTCTGGAACTTTACCTTCCTCCAGGCTAAACATATTCAGCTCACACTTTTCTTTTGGTTTTTACTCACCGCTCTGAGCCCAGTGAGTCCCGGTTCTTTGCTAAGCAAGACCAACTGAGTTCTCTGCGTAGATTGTTGTTCGTAGTTGTTGCTGTTGTTTGGGAATTGTACACATTGTTTTGGCTTGAGGATGTGTAACGGATGAAGAGTTATGCTGTGATGAGTCTCTGTGGCCTTTTGGCTTGGTAGAATAGTGGATGATTCAACAAATTTGCACCAAAAATGAATGCTTCTGTTCTTACAGATAAAATACTGATGCAAGAGCATGACACAAAAACACCAAAATATCTGCTTAGCAGTTTATCCACATTTTCCTGTCTACTTAGTTGTACAAAAAATAATGGATGGAAACTTATACTGGATACTACAACGTTTTTTGTTTGGGTTTTTTTTTACTTTTAGGGCAAAAAAGTAGTGATTTGTCATGTGGACTAATTTTTTTAAAGACATGTGTACTTAAGTAAAGTACAGATACTTGAAAAACATACTTAAGTACAGTACTCAAATATTTTACTTTGCTACTGTTCATCTCTGGATGATGTGTCTTTCAAATGCAGTGTAATAAAAGTCCTAAGTTCCCAAAACTATCCCCAGAAAATGTCCTTCAGATGCAGATACTTGAAAAACATACTTAAGTACAATACTAGTGTATTTTTATTTTGTTACTGTCAAATATGTATCTTTCAAATGTATTTGAATCACACGTCTATTCACACTCAGTACAGATATTTCTACTTTGTTACTGTCCACCTCTGGTTAAAATGTGTTTCAGACACAAGGCCACAAAACAACAAAACAAAAATCTTCACTCAACATTTTATATTTCCCTCCTCTATATCTTAGTTTTAATTGTTTACAACAAGTTTCAGCAAAATTGGACTTGCGGTTCTTGAGAAATAGGATTTTAGCATTATAGCACCCCCTGTCATTCAGTTGGTGCCATTGATGCTAGCTGGGCCAAAGCAATCCAAAAATACAGCTGTTTAAGCAAACATCTGAGTTTAGCGCCCCCCTTGTGAACTCCCCAAAATGCTTCATGTTACGATATCAGGGTAATCCGCAGATTCATTTAACACCTTACTTGCCTAAATCAACTAATTAGTCTAGGAAGAGATCACAAAAGTATGTTTTGTTTATTATACAAATAAGCTCAAAATCTCAAGATGGGAACTCCATAGTCCCAATTAGAAAGTTGTTTAGAAAGCCAACAGATCAGATCACCACTTAGGCCCCATCAACAGCAGCGATCAAATCTTGGATAAATTAACTTGCTCTGAACGTCCTACGCATTTTTGTTGCGTTTTGTAGTTGCGTTTGTTTGACGCTGTTTAACCCCAACCTGCAGCCCAATTTGTAATTTCTTGTGTATACCTGTGGAGGCAGTAATCAGGCTGTCCAAAGTATTTACCTGTGTGTCGAAATATAAAATAAAAAATATACAAATATAAAAAAGGAAATAGAAAAACAAGTTCTGTGGCACATGAATTAAATTAGTGTCTGTGCTGTAAAGTTGGTTTGACGTAATGACGTCACATGGAATGGGAGTATATCTTGTATATTAAAAAAAATAATAATAATAACTTCTACTTGTATTAAAAGTTATGAGTTTTTAAAAAACAAATCTTGTGGCACATGAAGGACAGTCTTCATGCTGCACAGTTGGTTTTACATCACCCACTGAAGCGCATAATATGAATATTAAACTAACTTAACGGAATCATGGGATATATTTGGTCCTCCAAGCCATCAACCGAACATCATGTAAATGCATTAGCGACATTTTCTTTGCTTTCGTCTGGATGGCAAAAACAAAACAAAACATTGGCAACATCAGGTGGCTACCTGGGGAATGTCCGGGGGGATTCTGTAACAGCTGGTTTATATGTGTCTTTCAAATATAGCAGAGTAAAAGTCATAAGATTCCCAAAAATACTGAACATACTCAAGTAAAGCACAGATACTTCAAAACTTACTCAAGAACAGTAAAGTCATTTTACTTTGTTATAGTTTACCTCTAGTTGGATGGAGAAAGCGAGTTGGGAGAAGAGACAACTCTGAGATGAAATACACCCCTGAAAATTGAAATATTCCAGCAGAAATTAAAGTTGTATGATCTTGTCTTTTAAAGATGGCCTTCTTGCAGTAGAGATGTCTCACACATTGCCGCCAGCGTACTGCCAGTCGCACCTTTTCTCCAGTGCATGCTGTCAGCATTGGGCCTAATTAGTCCAGGCTGTAATGTCGAGTACGATTCCTACTGCTCACATCAGAAATAAGTTCAGCGTTTCCTGTGACAAGTGAATCGATGACCGAAAAATTAGGCCGCAGCTTCTTCTGCAGAATCTTACAGTAATAGTGATCATAGGGTTTTATGTGTTGCATATTAATACATTCACTGTGAAGTATAGCTACATAGTTAATCTGGAATGTTTAAATGTCTGTTTCTATGAAATAACCCCAGAAGTTAAGACTGCAATAACGTGTCTTGGACAGTAAAATTTCCAGATGTGACGTATGCCGTAAAGCAGTCAAATTTTGTAGTTGTTTTTGTGGTGAGGTTCCTACCTGAAACCCAAAGTTTCATAGTGCCAGTTCAGGTGATACAGACACTCTGCGATGATGTGTAATTGAAGCTATTGTGAGTTGATGTACCATCAGAATGATCTTGTAAAATATAGTTTGAAGGCTGAAAAACTACATAATGTTGCTTTAAACTGTCGTAGAGAAACAACTTTATATTTGCAGTAATTGGGTAGCATATGCACTATTTTACTGAAAATACGGTAAAATGCTGTAGAAAAATAACTGTAAAATTTAAATTATTTGTTACATTTGTACACATCAAGTGCGCTGTCATCATTTCAGGTGCATTTTCCAGATCCAGGACCCAGGATTTTAAAAATTCCAATCTGGTCTCGCCATGCGTTTGAGATATGGCGCAGGGTAACGACGTTATGCGATTTTATCCCTGCAGCGTATTATAAAAGGAGAAGAAATAAAATGAGATTAGAGAATTTCTTTTGCAACACACATGGCTTTCCAATTTAGGATCAGACAGAACACATCCGCTGTATGATGAAGACGATAGCTAAACTCAATAACGCTTAAAATTAAATCAAGATGTACGGCATAAACGCATTTCCGCTATTCTGTTCTGTCGCAGCACACTTATAAATGTGATTATTGCAGGACATGATGCTGCTGCCTAGACGTGTATTTAAAGATAAAAGACATAAGAGAGAAAAAGGTTTTTGACCCTTTCAGCTCCTCCACTTTATGCGGCCACAGTGATGGCTTTTTGTTCCAATTTTGATATTCTAGATAAAACTGTATGTTGCATAAAATGAAACATTGGATAAAAACAGTTATTTTGTGTTGAAATAGATTTATTTTTCAGTTCTCCAAAAAAGTTAAACCAGTTTACAAAGCAAATTTTTGACACAATGTTAATTTTGGAACATAACAATATGTTCCAAATTTGCTTTGTAAACTCATTTAACTTTTTTTTTCGTTTAGATTTTTTAAAATTAAATTTACACTTTTAACTGTTTAACGTAATAAGAAATAACTGAATATCTTACCTTTTCTGTAGTTTAAATGTGAAATACTGTTCAAAGTCTATTTCCAACTCCATTGCTTTAAGCAAGAGTTAGCAGCTGACTAATATAACTGTAACTATAAGTAGATATGAAGTTCCAAATTTAATTTTAAAGGACTGGCAAATGCATCAAATTGTGCATTTGATTTGCGCTGCAGCATAATGACTGTAGTCGTACACGCTGTAGCTAATAGCTACTATTTTACTCTTTTGCCAAAGATCTCGTGGTGTTGGTGATTTGTTGTAATGTGCCTTACATTACTTTTTTAAATCAAAAAGTAATACATTACTGTAATTGTGTTGCTTTTGCAACTTTTATCGATAAATCGTTACAATTTGAATAGATGGCATTCATAATAGAGTTACATTGTTGGAATTCTGACAAATAGCTATTTAACTTGTAACAGTTTTTTTGGAAAACAGCTTCTCATATTTTTACATTCTAACTACAATACTAGTCAAAAGTTTGGACACACCTTCCCATTCAATGTTTTTTCTTTATTTTCATTACTATTTACATTGTAGATTCTCACCAAAGGCATCAAAACTATGAATGAACTGTGTAAGGGCTAATTTGACCAAGAAGGAGAGTGATGGAGTGCTGCGCCAGATGGCCTGGCCTCCACAGTCACCTGACCAAACCCAATCGAGATGGTTTGGGATGAGATGGACCGCAGAGTGAAGGCAAAAGGGCCAACAAGTGCTCAGCATCTGTGGGAACTCCTTCAAGACTGTTGGAAAACCATTTCAGGTGACTACCTCATGAAGCTCATCGAGAGAATGCCAAGAGTGTGCAAAGCAGTGATCAAAGCAATGGGTGGTTATTTTCAAGAATCTAAGATATAAAACATGTTCTGGGTTATTTCACACTTTTTGTTTAGTACATCATTTCATATGTGTTCATTCCTAGTGCCTTCAGTGAGAATCTACAGTGTAAACAGTCATGATAATGAAGAATCAAACATTGAATGGGAAGGTGTGTCCAAACTTTTGACTGGTAGTGTACGTAAAGCTAGTGTTTAGAAGCTACAAATATTTCAAGCTACAAGCTACTTTTAATTAAAAGTAGCTAAACTACAATCAAACTCCAGCTTCAATACAGTAGTTTGCTACACTACAAGCTAGCTAACTACATCCAAGCTGTTTCACTGCCACAAATTTTTGCTTTCATCATGGCCAACAGCGTGCTGTGATGCCATTAAGGGAGGTAGCCAATCAGATGCCACTTTTGTCAGTTCAACACAAATCACAAACATCTCCTAGTAGAAAATACATCAATATTTGTAAAACGTTACTTTTAAAAGTACACTGTTTTAAGCGTTTTAAAAGTAGCTTCGCTACTGGTAAGCTACTTGAAAAGGTAGTTACCTAGCAATTGAAGTTTGCTAACTAAAAGCAGGGTTAAGTCAGTTTGAAGATTATGTGTGTATGTGGATACAGTTTTATGTAGGTAGCCACCCGTGTTGGCTCACTGATCTTAGGGGCGGAGTTACGTCATTCTGCTTCAAGCACCAAGTAACCTGCCAGCAAACAGTAATGTGAGTAGATGGCCTGACCTGCAACACCCTGCAAGTGTGTGAGTGCATAAAATAATTTAACATGACATGTTTGGCCAGCTCTTCAAGGCACATTCACACTCAGAAATGCTGACTCAACTACGTTCCAAGGGCTTAAAACAACGGCTTTTGCTTTGCTTTGCTTTGCTTTGCTTTGCTAACACAGTTCAGTGCTACAGCTGTAACGGTCGATGCATCGATTCAATTATTAAGAAAGTCATAGCAACGATCCAAAGTGAAAACATCAATCAGCTTGCAAGATGTGGCGATATACGAGACTGAATTGACGGGAACAAGACAAGGCAAGATTGTAACATATTTAAAAAAATACTTGAATGATTCATATATGAGTGGAATATGGGCTTTTATTTGATTGAAAGGCATCAAAAGTCGTGTGTAAGTGCAGTGTCCTTAGTGCATCAAGTGACTAGACTCTCTCTTGTATGATTCCTCAAGCATCTCTTCAAAGCATTACTGCGCATCAGCTTCTAACTTCTAACTGAAGTGTAAATCATTTGTACTTTATAAAATCAACATCTTCATTAAAACGTTAGAGGCGTAATTCCTGCAGCATCAACAGATTTAGGGAAGATTAACAGATACAATTAGACTAGAAAAACTGCTGAACACATCACACCCAAAAATCTTCAAATAACCCACAACTCGTCTCCTTGTTGCTGCTTTTGGTGTCGTACTGGAGAAACGTTTGTTGCTTTTCGCTGTATCAACTTGGAACCAAATTAGACACCTGATTGGAGACCAAATCAGCCCACCAGCTTTCTCCATGCCTGCGATTGGCTGCTTTTTTGGCACATTTATAACACAATACCATGTGGAGCATGCGTGAAGGTGGAGTTGAGCATGTACAGATGAAATTTTGCTGGTGAAAGTTCCACTGCTCGCATTGAGCTTTGGCACAAAAATAACACCATACTATTTTGCGAGACGGCTTTTCACCTCAATGAGAATATCATCACGCTTTAATATTGTAAGATCTCGTGGCACGAGAACTCGCCACATCCCTAGTGAATAGTTTATTATATATTCTAAATTATACAAATGTACAAATGTACAATTGAAGATTTTAATATTTTGCCAAAAATCAGCCAAGCAAACAAAAATTGTGTAAGTGCGCTCTTCAGCATTTGTAGATTCTGTTTGAACTTAAGAACAAATCTCAAATAAGAAAACATTGGTGAAAGTCTGCATCTTGGAGATAACCGCGTATGCGGGTTTTAAGAACACTTCATTTTTAAGTGACGTCACAATATGCTTGATGTCTGATAGATGTTTCTGATTGATAATCGTCAAATCAATGTATCATCACATCCCTAAAACTCCTCACGTTCTCTTTTTTTGTTAAAAATGATTTTTTTTCCTTCTTGTTCTGCTCCACGTGTCTCATGCCGAAAAGTGTCACCGAGAATACGTTGGGGAATATTTAACACAAGCTCTACAAAGCTCGTAAATCTACACTCCTCCCCATCACACGCTCACACACACAGCTCTTTGATGAAATGAAGAAGGATTCCTCCTCTCCGTGCTCCGCTGCTAGTTCCTGCTGACACTAAAACCAGACTGATTCATGATGGAAGCGGAAAGATGGTTTTTAAAAACCCGTCAGACGTTTGTTATTTATAATAAGCTCATTTATAATGCATGAGCTCGCGTAAAAACGGAAAATGTCAAAACGGCAGGAAGCCAGGTAACGTTCGTCGTCGTGCATATCGTCGCTGGAGGGAAGGATGCAGTTTTGTTCTTTGATCGCTGGAATGAAATATTTCAGACAAAAATATATTTAATCAATTCTGTTTAATATTGCAGGGATTGGATACTGCTCTACAGCTCTATTAGCACAAAATGTTTGAAAATGTTGAGTGATTTCCATGTACAGTCTTGTGAGTAACATGTTACAATAGAAACACCATTCCAGTAATGTATTACTTGACAGTAATGTAAGGCATTACTAAAACACAGGAGAAAAACAGCTATTTCCAACAGAGTGTGCGGCTACAGTCATTATGCTACACCACATCGCCCTCCACTGGATGTAGAATGAACTGCAGTAAACTACATATCCTACTTCCACACTTATTTTGTTGAAAGTAACTCAAAAGTAATGCAGTAGTGGTTTTCGAGAGGCCACGAAACTTTTGTCTGTAGGCCTCAAACAGAAGTTCATAAACACGTGAAACAGTTGCTTTGAGGAGGTCGTAATTTATGCTTTGCTCAACTAGAGGAGCTTTTCCTGGAGTTTTTTGTTTTTTGCACTGGAGCAACAATGTCCAAACATCCTTGGGCCAACAAAATAGGCATCAACCTCTGCTTCTCTGAAATGGGGGACCAGGCCAATATGTTTACAAAAAAAATTATTTGTATATTGGAAATAACAATTATTACAAACAACAGTATTTTCATATGAAAGATTAATGACAATACTAACAATTATTAACAATTAAAAACCCATCATATCTATGTTATTTATAACAAGATCATTTTTAATGCATGCATTTGTGTAAAAATGGAAAATGTGAAAATGACAGAAAGTGTTCAGAAAACACATTGTTGTCTGTATTCTGTAAATGCTGAAATGAGACTTTTATATTTCTCCTTTTGGTAATAAAATCTATTTAATTTCACTCCCAAGCTCTGTAAAGTCAATTTGTTTGCTGCTCTACAGCTCTATTAGACTTTTAGCTTTTGATCATTTTGGATGAAAAGCGTGTTTGATGCCGTTGACTAGCAAAGACCTCTGTTTTGTAGAAATTAAAAGCCCTTTAATCAATATTAAGGGACTTAAGGAGAAGAGAGAGAGAGAAACGATGCCGGTTAAAGGGATAAAAAGCAATCGTTGGGCTTTTTTCCAACAGAAGCAGCATCAGCAGACATTACACAACAACAACAAGAAGAAAACACTGAATTAAATAAGGAAATCAATCACCTTGACAGAATTCGACTGCGTTTTTCTGGCTACTTCTTGACCTGCTGCTTTGTACTCACCGACTACTTCATTAATAAACTCTACAATATAGTCACACTGTTTATTTGTACAATCCATGTTTCTGGATGTTTTCTGCCAGATATTTTTAACCAGGAGATGCAGAGCTGGAAAAAATTACATTTATCAACATTATATTAAAGTAGGCACTAATACGTAACATTCTTTGCATCAGTGTCTGTTGTAAAAATCGCAGTACATTTATATTTACATTTACATTTATGACATTGAATACAAATAAAATTGAACTGAATTAGGATCATCATCAATGTTTTTAGCTCAAAAAAGAACATTTGATAAATGGCAAATTTAGAGGTTTTAGGCAATACCAGGTGTGTTAAAATTATGTTTTTATTTTCAAAGTTTTTGTAAAGTGGTTCTCTTTATTATCTACTATTGAAAATGAATGAATGAATGAATAAATAAATAGAATAACATTACTAACAAGATAAGCTAAGTGAATGTTAATTTATTTCTATTAAATAAATAAATAAATAAAATTATTCTTAACCAAGTGGATGTTATTTTATTTGCATTAGTTCTACTTTGTTTGCTGTTAATATAAAGAAAACAAGTAAATAGAATAGCATCAATCTATCTTCTCTTTTTTAATGGTATTTTTCTTATTAATGTTTTATTTTTATTTTGACATTTGAGATATAAGCAATTGCCATGGTTTAACCGTACATAATTATATATGCAGGAATTCTTGATTAGATTATGTTTTATTGCTTTTGCAGCACTTTTTGTATTGCATTGTGCTCTCGACCAGCATTAGGTCATGGTTTCCTGTCTGTTCTAAAAATAAAGATGGAGGTGGATTTCACACTTCCCTTTGGTTGTGAATGATGTCATATTTTCTGAGCATAAATGTAGTCGATATACACTGCCAGTCAAAAGTTTGGACACACCTTCCCATTCAATGTTTTTTCTTTATTTTCATTACTATTTACATTGTAGATTCTCACTAAAGGCATCAAAACTATGAATGAACTGTGTAAGGGCTATATGACCCAGAAGGAGAGTGATGGAGTGCTGCGCCAGATGACCTGGCCTCCACGGTCACCTGACCAAACCCAATCGAGATGGTTTGGAATGAGATGGACGAAGGGAGTGAAGGCAAAAGGGCCAACAAGTGCTCAGCATCTGTGGGAACTCCTTCAAGACTGTTGGAAAACCATTTCAGGTGACTACCTCATGAAGCTCATCGAGAGAATGCCAAGAGTGTGCAAAGTAGTGATCAAAGCAAAGGGTGGTTATTTTCAAGAATCTAAAATATAAAACATGTTTTGGGTTATTTCACACTTTTTGTTTACTTCATAATTCCATATGTGTTCATTCATGGTGCCTTCAATCAGAATCTACAGTGTAAATAGTCATGATAATAAAGAATCAAACATTGAATGGAAAGGTGTGTCCAAACTTTTGACTGGTAGTGTATTAACACTCTCCTCCAAAAATCCTCCAAAATCCTCTTTTAGCTCAACAAAAAAGGACGAACAGGTGGGACAAGAAGAGAAAACTAGATGAAACTGCAGCCTCTGTAGCCGTCGTGGTAACTGGATAAAAATAATAATAAAAACGGCATCGAGTATTAAATTATACTAACGAGGTGTTCGTCCCCCCGGGCAACCAGGTTTGGTTTATGAGAAATCTGATAATCAAAGTAATAATTCAATGAAATGACCTTTTCAAGGTTTGTGGGGAAAAAACTGTAATGAGGAGCGTTCGGTTTGAAGGTCCTAATGAGATTGGCTGTCATTCAAGGTATTGATGGTTCTCGCGGTGTGTGGGTGTGTGTGTGTGTGTGTGCGCACGTGTGAGTATGAACATGTATCTACACATGCACATGTAGCTTGCTATGAGGGCGTATTAGGGTCATTGTAAAGTACTAGTAAAAATAATAATAAAGACTAATATTCTGACTCAAAAATGTACAAGAAATTTTAAAAAATACATATTTTCTGACATAAAGTCATAAATTAAATCTCAAAAAATAAATACATTTAAAATGTTCTCTGACATATTTAAAACATGAGATCTGATCATTTACAAGAAAAAAGAAAATGTGAATATACTTTCACATTTAAACCTCAGTACACATTTCTGAGGTTAAAGTTCTGAAAATAAAGAACAGTTATTCTATATGGTGGATTCATAAGGTTGTGAGAGAAAGGTAGAAATTTCTGAGGTTAAAGTCAGAGATTTATAAGAAAAACTTTGATATTCTCTGACACACAAAAGTCATAACTTATAAAAGTCCAAATTTTCTGTTATTGAAAGTCATAAATTAGAGAAAAATACAAATTTCTGAGATTAGTGTCACATTTCGGGGGAAGGAGCCGACGCAAGTCGCAGGAAGGTTTTCTTTTTCCCATATTTATTGTGCAAACGAGGAGGGAAGGGGAACAGGAGGGGGCAGGCAGAGACACAGGCACACAAGACAGAGACGCAGAGACAGGCTAATACATTCACTAACCAAAAACCCTACAGGGACGGAAGCTATGGGGAACCAGGAATCAGCACAGGGACTAGGAACAGGAACAACTGAGGGGACCAGAACCAGAACTAGGGGCAGACAGGAACAGGGACAGATCAGGGAAACACCAACTACTCTAACCTAACTCTAAACCTACTCTAATGGCTAACACTAACTATGCTAATGCTAAAGCTAAAGCTAATGCTAACAGGTAAGGGTCAACGGGGAGTGGTTACGTCTAAAGCTAACTATGCCAATGCTAAGGCTAAAGGGCAAGGGTCAATGGGGACTGGCTACGGCTAAAGCTCGCGATGCTAAGCTAAAGGCTAATGCTAATGGCTAATGCTAACTACTAACCTATCTACTAACAAACTAACAGACCCTAACACAGAGCACAAGACAAAGACAAACTTGACCAGGACTCCAAGCAGATAGCAGGCGGGGGGCGGGGGCGGGGGCTCAAGGCTTGCAGGTATCTGGGGAAACATCTGTATTGTGAGGCTGCCCAGGCAAAGACCAGATCACATAACAGAACTTATATAGGGGAGCCAACAATGAAGCTAAACAAGACAATCAAGGGACAACGAATGAACAACCAAGAACTTAACTAAGGGGCGGAACTAACTCAACGAGACAAATCAAGACAAACACAAAACAGCTCTGAACCAGGAACCCGGGGAAACACTATATATAGTCTCTTTGGCGGCATCTGGCGGCTGCCGGGGCCAACTGTCCTGGGGGAGACCTGACAATTAGTCCCAAATTTACAATAAAAAACCTTGAATATAAAGTCATAAACTTGCAAACCAAGTCCAAGTTCCCAAGATAAAACGTCCAAATTTTCAAGAAAAAAGACTGTTCTCTGACATTGTAAAATCATTTACAATATTAATGTCGCAAATTTACAATAAAAAACTTGAATATTCACTGACATTGTAACTTCATAAATTTGCAAAACAAGTCCAAATTTGTGAGAGAAAAGAACAAATTTCACAGTTTTTAGTCGCAGATATGAGAAAATAATTTGGATAATCTCTGACACTGGTAAAAGAATATTACAAATTTGTGAGAAAAATGTAAAAATGTCTGATATTAAAGTCACAGATTTACGAGAAAGAAAACAAAAGCGTCAATATTACCTGACTTTGTTATGTAATAAATTTGTGAGAAAATAGATTTATTAGGAGAAGGTCTGATATTTTCCAAGTTCGTGGAATAAAAAATGTGCCATTTTAATATCGATCTTTAATATATTTCTCCCAAATTTATGACTTCAAAAGATTTTTGTTTTTGTCTCGTAAATTTATCTGCTAATCTTAACATTTTAAGCCTCCATCATTTCCAAATATATTTTTAATCAACAATGGCCCTATTAAGTGTCATTTTGTATCACAAATGTATTCTGAGGACTGTCGATGCTCCCACTGGCTAAAATAAGCGTAATCATGTTTGTTGAGCTGCTCTCCACTGAGCAGTGTGTTGAACAACACTTAACTACCTTTACATTCCTTCAATGCTAATTAGATATTCATATTCCAGCTGTATTTTACAACGAGTACAGCTCCAAATAATTAGTGGTGAAAACTCGTCGAGGTCAAGCAGTCGGCAGACCTCCTTAAATACGGCACCGCTCTGAATACAGAACGCAGAATAATGAATCTCCGTCTCCTTAATTAAAAAGTCAATTCCATAACTTTTTCCTTCACCCCAAAATATTTATTCATCACAACGTGCTGAACCGTTGGGCGCTGACCGTGAACAGAAATCAGAGTCACAAGCCCAACAAACATTTAGCAAAATAAATAATTACAGCAGTAAATATCATATATAATTTTCCAGCTTGAAATTGAGCTGGTTGGTGAGCTTCATAATAATTAATTTTTGTTTTGTACTAAATTACAGGTACTAATTTTACTCACATCAAACACTAATTACATTTCAACAAAAAATGTTAGGAAGTAGCTAATTAAAATGAGCAAAAACTTACTTTTTCTAGTTTTTCTCTGCAATAAAGGTTTTTTTTTTAAATAAAAATATTTAATCATAACATTTTTAACAAATAGAGGCAAACTCTACATTGTCTCAAAAATACCATATCAACAAATGCTCTAACAAAGGTATAGTTTTATATACAGTTAGATATTTTTGTATATTTTCATTTCCATGAACTGACTTAAAATGATGTTGTAACACTGAAAACCCACAAGTTTTATGCATAAATTGTAAAGCTGTAAGTTAAAATAAGTGTTTTACATGACTAATTAATCAAATGATTTTACATGATGTGTTGAGCCATTTTGTGCGCATGAACGTACGAGTATTTGGATGTAATATTTCATAACTATTTGCAATAGAAAGTAGAGATATAATATTTCTGGAACTTTCCATAACTTTCCATCTACAGTGTTACGTAACATAATTATATTAATATGTATACACGTTAAATGTACTAGTGTGTAACAATAGAAGTAACATGTGCCTTACATGTCGTAATCTGATTGGATCCTGAAATATATATGAAGATACAAGAAGGTATAGAACTAGAACTGTGTTAGAGCTGAGAACTCGGGAGCATAACAGTCTTTTCACCGTCACGTAAAGTATCTTTGTAGTCCTAGGAACTCATCCTTTGCTTGTAAAACTCTTAAGTTGTAGTAAAGAAACAAAACAACAAAAGAAAAGACTGGACTCAAGGAGTTCATGGCTAGTGAGACAGTGAAACCTGCACTCACATTAAGTCAAAAGACTGTGCTATCAAAACAGTAAATGGAAACTGCCAGCGAAGTTCAAGAAATCCGAAAACTTACGGAGCCATCTTGCGTCGACTGCGTCAAGCTTCCCCCGAAGGTGCCAGGTCAGATACTTTCTCCTCTTTTGCGTTAGACGGCTGGGCAGCAAAAAGTAGTTTATTCAAGTGTACTACGAGTATACTTAGTATATACTAAAACTGAGGCAGTTTACTTGAAGTTTACTTTTTATATACTATATTTTATATGCTTAAGAATAGTATAGTGAAGTATACTTGACTTATACTGATAAGTATAAAGAAAAGTCTACTAAAATCTAAAAGTATACTTTTGTAATCTTAAAATGACCTCATAGGGCCGGTTTCCCAGTCTCAGATTAAGACTAGTGCTAGACTAACTTTGACTTTCAGTGGAGATTTACCATTTGAACTCAAAGCTAGTCTAGGACTAGACTTAATCCTCGACTGAGAAATTGACCCAACAAGTATACTTAAAGTATACTTATATAAACTTAAAAATGTTCCAATTTAGTCAGAAGAAGTATTAAATTAGTGTACTTTCTAGTACATTACAAGGTACATGGTACATGGTCCGTAGTATACTTGCTGTACTTATACTCAAGCATACTTAATAAAATGAACTTCAAGTATACTACTTTTTGCTAAGGGCAGCTTGTCAACAAAGAAAATACGAAGAAAAGCGAAAGTAAACGTCCACGGAGCTTCCAGTTTAGTAAGCCATTTAGAGCTTAAGAGAAACGATTCTGCACATTAAGACTTAAACTCTTTTCACAAGCAGTGAATTAGTCGAAAGAGTTTAGAAGCTGCGTAACGTTGGTAGAAACGTCACAGGCAATGTGTTGAGAATCGCGTTGCAATGAAATGGAAGCAGAGATGGTGGATGCGTGTGTAGACCAGAAGAGAGTGCCAGAGCCTGAAGAGGAAGCATGTGGATGTGTTCAAGTTGAAGAATAGTCGCAGGGTGAAGCTGGCGCATCTCACAAAGGAGAGAAGTAATTTAGAGAAATTGATGCAAGATGAACGCAATATTGACATTGTAGAAAAAGAAGCTTTGCCAAAGTTCAAAAGATATTTTGAAGAATACACACACGTGACTGAAGAGTTGTGGAAGTTCTGGAGTGAAGATGAATGAAAATATCAGGAAACATACGAAAACAGACAGACAGGATTAAAGTTGTTTTTAGAAAGGGTATGTAGCCCCTCTACCCCAATATTTATTGAAGATGAGCTTTGGGTTCTTAACCTAGAATTTAATTTATACTGGGTTAGTATACTTGGTTTCCTAATTGTCTGATTTAGTTGTAAGCGTAAATTCACCAAACTGTACTTATTTGTAGGACTTAAACTTCACAATTTTATTCTTCAAAAACACAAATAAAATATTATATATGTGAGTATTGAGTTTGCTTCGGTTTAAACACAGGTGTTAATTGGTCTCAAATACAAATATTACTCCCAAACCAAATATAAGATTCTCTTCAGCTTAAACACAGCAAATAAACTGTATCTCTCATATGGTTACTCAGTTCTAAATCAGTTCAGTGAAAAGGATTTTCAATCAGTGCTCTCAAAGTGGTTATCAAAATCACAGTCCTCAAATGTTAACAACTGATGCAGATATTTACAGTGTCAAAATTTCACGTAGGCTTTAACAATGAACAATTAACCACAAATATTTACAAAACATCCCCTTATAAATGCAAAAAAGGAAGGAAAGCCTGGATAAAACAAAATGGAAACTCTGAATTCCCACCCACGTTGCAGGCCTGTTCATAGCAAATGTACTTCAAACAAGGAGACCGTTTGAAGGTCCAGCGTTGCCAGAGGAAGTCTGAGCATTCCCGGTAGCCCAAACCACTATCTGGGTTGATCCAAACTTCTCGCGGCACTCGTTAGCAGTGTTTAGCTGACGCACATGTCCCGCGGCTAGCTTAGCCAACTAGCATACGGACCGTCAAAACTAGAGACTCTCATCACTCTTCTGGCTGAAATATGACAATTGTGTCGCTAGTCTTGCTTAACTAACATCCACAGATCTAGGTTTTATCGTTCTGTCAACTTATATAACCACAGCGTGTTACTAGGTCACATTTGTATGTCTCCACCCTACTCCCTCAAGAGGAAGACGATGTCGGCCCTGATATTTCTAATGTCAGTCCTGTCGCAAGTGATAAAAGTCATAAAAGTCATGCAAGCCATACGAGTCGTGCGAGTCATACAAGTTGCACATCTCAGCAATCCAGTACTAGCTCGGTTCGGCTGAGGCTTCAAGCAGAACATGAAGCATTGTTAGCTGGAGCGGCGACTATGAAGGAGGAAGTAGAACTGGAAGAAAAAGTTCGTTTGAGGGCAGAAGAAGCTTGTTTGAGGGCTTTTATATACTGTAATTGTTAGACATAAATTAGATTCAAGAATTCTTGTTTTAGGTTGAAATAAGATTGTTAACATGACTAAATGATCAAATCATTTTTATAGCACACCTGAAAATACATCTTTTTTTATAAGGGTTATTCCAGATCAGAGTCCAGACTTTAGTGGAACTCCTCAGCAGTGTTGCTTAAAATGTTATTTTTAAATAAAGAACTCTATTTTTCTGTGAAGGTCTGGGAAGAGATACTGCACATTATACAATCTAATCCGAGCATGGCAAGATGATTTTTTCTGACATAAACATGGCACCAGGGATCGGCGCTGAAAGCTTTTGGAAGCTCCTCGGGGGAAAAGCACTCGAACTAACCTTCAAATTGAACTCGGAAGGCCAATTTACCTCTGCGAGTAGCATTTTCTGGGACATTTTCTATCCAGCCTGCACCGTGATAATACAAAATCTTAAAAAATCAGCACTTTACCACATTTAGCCTTAATTCCAGCATGTGAGTCAGATGTGACATTTGCAGACACGTCAAACTGGGATATATGCTGCAAATTGATGATTTAGGATCAAAGTAAACGCTTAAGATATCAGTGATGAAACTCAAATAAACTCTGGTTGACCGATTTTAACAATTATTTCAAAATGTGAAGTAAGTACAGTATAAACTCGATACATATGGTCATAAATTGACATTTTATTCATTCCCTGTTGAATTAATATGAAAATATCATTTTGATCACAAGGTGTTGTGATAGGAGATGCAATAATCAGTTTGTTACAAGTTAAAGGAGCTATATGTAAGAAATGTATGGCATGTACTCATAAAATGAACGTAACATGTCACCAGAGATTAAGGAATCATGTTAATGAAATATTAATCTCACTGACAAAATTAGTACAGCCTGAATATTCACACTTTAAAATTTTATACACAGCACGATTTTGTTTTGGTTTTGTCTTTTGGCCTGTTGCGCCACCCACCGCTATCGGGCCGATCACGAAGGCAGTAGCATTTGGGCCTCCAGGTTGCCAGTTACCACTGATCTGCAGCTACAAGCATTCTGGATTACAAACGTCTGACGTTACTAAAACTATAAGGCCTCACTATGACTCTCAAAATCATCTTGACTGAAGCAGAAACAAAACGAGGATCAGCACAGGAGATAGGTTTGAAAGATGGAGATGACTGAAAGTGGAAGAGAATTTGAAGACAGATGGCGAAGTGGCTAATTTTCTACTGGACAGGTAAGATTTAGCCAAGTTTGGCTAACTTGTATCACCACAGACGTAAGGATGAATACTTCACATATTTTCAACAGTTGAATAACGTTATTCATGTTGGATCATAGATCGTAGCCTATGTGCAGGTGGGTCATCGAAGTGAGTGAATTGTTTGAGAAACATGCATCAGCATGAGACAGTGTGGTAACGGTGCAAACATTAGCACGCTAATTATGGTAATACCAAATGTAACATTAGTTCCAGTTCCAGGCCAGTTTAGAATAACCGATTAACCTACAGTGCATGCTTTTGGACTGTGGGAGGAAACTAGAGCACCCAGAGGAAACCCACACGAACACGGGAAGACCATGCAAACTCCACACAGAAACACCCCACATGCGACCCAGAGATCGAACCCAGGACCTTCTTGCTGTGAAGCAACAGTGCTAACCACTTCACCACCATGCCGCCCATGGCCTGAAGATGTTCATCAAGAACAAGTCACAAACCTAGTGAAAAATTACACTTGCTTTTGAATGCCAACTGAGAAAATAGTAACTCCTGTCAGAAGTAGACTTTTCTGTCTTGTCATTCACTATAATATACATTATTTTGGTAGAAAATAGAAGTACCTCAGTGGACCTTTACCGGTCCAGGACTAACCTGGAGTCTGTGATTCTGGTTCTGAATATCTGGCGAATATTGGGTCCACTGCTAACTTTACATTTTAAATAGGGGATTCAGACTTCATTCTCATAGCATAAAATCCAGAAGACGTGTCATGTGATTGCGGAGCCGGAAGAGAAAGCCCTTGTCATCAGTGGTGAACCTTGGTTTCTGAAGATGAATGAATCACCCTTGAAGAAATTGATTTTTTTGAGACCCCAAAAGCCTTTGTGTGAGTTGAAGTCATTCTCTGGGCACAATGGGCCGTTTGATGACTTTATTTGATGTGATGGAAGACACAGAGATGCTGCCAGATGAAATCAGGGGGAAAAATCCCGCTTTTTTTTTAACGTCCCCCAGCCGTTTACGAGCCGAGATGGCAGCAGATAGATGGCTGAAGAGATTAAGTCTGACTCGGCCACCGTTGCGCTTTTGAGACTAGCTCGAAGACCACGTTACGTCGCTTTCACATTCGGATGCAGGATGTGATAGAAGCTCTGGCAAAACGTTACGACCCCTTTCTTTATTCGGTCCTCGGGCTAAAGCGAGAAAAGATATCACGGAAAGGAAAGTTCCGGATAACGTCAGTGCGCATCTGCTTGAAGAGCCTCCTTCTCTTTTGTCGAGGGATTTAGACTTAAATGTATTTGAATTTTAAAGCGTGAACTTTATGCACCTAGACCTCTCAATGCAGGCCCCGACAGGCTCTACAGAGGCTGCTTGTAGAGAAATAACTATTTTGCAGTAAGTACTCTTATGTAATCCTTCATTTAACAGCTCCATGCCTGAGGATTAATACTCAGCGCTAGGCATCTCAGACATGTTGAGTGAATTATAATTTCCCATCAGGACTCGGCTCCTTATTGCTAGTATATTCTGTATAAGAACACCGTATTTGTAGTTCAGTTCATTAAATATATTAAATGTGACCTGATCTAGCAAAATGAGTCGCAATGACCCAAAATTAAAAAAAAATGAGGTTTTGATATCAACCGAAAGACGAGAAAATAAGGGCCATTTTTATGAACATATATTTTTTAAATACGTTTAGGCCTTTCGTCTACACGTAAACAGAGTTTTAGTCACGTCAAACACCCTCCAAAGTGAAGATTTTTCAAAACGCTGGATTCTGTGGATACGTGTAAACGAGTAAAATGCACATTTCTTGAAAACTATTGTGCACATGGTGCCTTTAAGAGCCTGTGTCCAGCGCTAACCCGTGTGTGTGTGATTCAGCGGTGCGTTTCCCAAAAGCATAGTTACTGATTTGCTAGTGATTCGACTGACACGAGTCCCGTAGTCTACGATGAGGATCCAACTCTGTAGGAAGTTCTTAGGATCCTTCTTTTGACTGTGGTGGTGCAAACGAACTGTAAGTTGTGACTTTTTTAGCAGCTATACTTGCTACTATGGCTGTATTGATCTTGTAATGAGTTTGAAACGATTATAAGAGGTATGTACGTGAAGGAGTTTATATTTTAGTCATGGTGTAGTTAGGACTCGATGGATTCGGGTTAATGAGACCTCAAGATTTGTGACTCATGAGTTATTTAATGGATCCGGGTGATTAACCCGGGGGAATCATGACTCGACCAACTGTAATTCAAACAAAAATAAAGCCAAAATAAGCTTCTCCAGCTGCTCCAGATACACCACCATTTGTAGTGAGTTTTTGAATGTATATGTCCCGCCCCTTCCTCGATTTTGATTGGCTAGCAAGTGCTCTGAGCACTGCGTCGTCTCCACCAACGTCTTTTTTTCCGCTGAAGGCACTTAGCGCTCTGAACGCTGAAGCTAATAGGATTGGTATTACAAATAGGCGCTGCTAGTGCAGTAAACACATTTGGTAGACACAGGCAAAAATACCTTAAATTCCTTACATACCACAAGTGACTATGGTAACTATGAAGAAGGCTACTGTATTGTGATCCACGCTGGGCATGTCGCCAGCTATTCACTGACAGAGGAAAAAAAAACATGACACAGATAAGTGGTAGTGGTAGAGTCGACAAAACCAGATCGCAGACACAGGATCAAGTTGAAAAAAAAACGAGTGTTTATTAGAGCACGGGTCAAAACCAGAAAACACAGTCCGCGGAGCAAACAAATCCGAATCGCCAGAAGCAGAGGGGTAATCCCAAACACAGCAAGCAAGGGTCAAAACGGAAACAGGCAAACAAAAGGAACGCTCAGTATGTAGCACTAGGCATGACAATACTTCGCAAAGAAAGGTTGTTACTGAAGTTCTTTAAATACTGGTAACCTGGCTATGATAGGCTAAAACTCTGGTGACGTTGATCTGGTAGGCTGAGGTCGTTGTGAAGAACTGGAACTGGCGTCTGATGATGCGGACTCCTCCCTTGGTCTGGGCTGGGCTCTCACAGGTTAACATTCGGGTCTGGAATCATTTGGTGTTCTAGTGGTTTTTTCTAGAGTTTTTTTTGCAATTAAAAAAATTATTGTATTAAAAAAATGTGTTTATAAAAATGTCAGCCTACATGTAAACAGGCCCTAAGCTTTAAAATAATATCTTGGTCAAAATCAAGCGCCCTATTTGATTTGGTACACTACATAGGGTGGAAAGTGACTTTTTCTTAAAATGTTGAGCACTACATTGGAAATGCTCTGCCCTTGCTCCACTGTGCTTTCACACTCACTTGACTTGGAAATGTCTGTATTCGAAATGTCAGAACTATGGTGTTATTTTTGTGCCAAAAATCTGAGCATGCAGTGGAAGTTTGGCGAGCCAAATATCTTGATTGAACTGAATCAAAATCGTATCGTAGCAGACTTTGTGATATCGGCAGACTGTATTGTCGTCCATTGAATCAATGTAATATCGTATCATGAGGAGACTTGAGATTTACACTCCTAGTGTTTGAACCATAGCAACTGCCAGATACAACAAAAGCTAGACAAATCTCATCAACAACAACCATCTAGAGGGAGGTAGAAAAGAAAAATCAATGTCCATTCTGCTTATTGTTAATATTTCATTGTTGGCCACTGGCAGGTAATAATTGATCAGTGGAAGATAAACTCCCTTGATAAATGTTTCAGGACAGATGAGAGAGCTAATCTAATGCTGGCTGTCCGCACGTCAACAAGAAACAACGTATTGTATCAGACGTTGTTGTGTTTTACTTTTATTCACAAGTAGCTTGTCGCTTGAAACGTTTTTAGTAGCTTCCCCAGCACTGGGAGTTGTGTTCTGAGCAGAACTCGTCTTCACCTTTTTCTTCTACTTTCCCCAAAACTCAGACAAAAATAAAAGATTACTAGAATATGACATTTTCAGAGGAAGAGCAGGTTTGATTTGGAGCCATGAATTCATAGAATCTCTAGTAGCTCAAGATGACTTTGAGGTAGAAACTCTGAGATTTTGTGTGAGATCAGTGATTTAGCTTTTGAATGGGTAAAAATACCTCAGCCATATATATTTTCTCTGTTTTACTTTACATCTTGTTCCTAATTAATCTAAGACAATTAAACACAGTTTTATACAACTCTAGATTTTGAGAATCCAATAAGCTGATTATTTGCACAAATATGCATGAAATAAAATTTGCGTTTATAGATTCTGTTCATACCCACTAACAAATGTTGGTAGCATAACGGTTAGGGAGTTGGCCCCGTGATCAAAGGATTCTGGTTCAAATCCTGGACCAGTATAGGTACCATTGAGGTACTCATGAGCAAAGTACCATCCCTAAGCACTGCTCCTTCATGGATGGGACAAATGCAGAAGTCACATGTTGTTGTGTTGCACTGTATGCTGTGTTGTGCTGTGTTCACAATGACAAATAATCACTCACTCACTTGAAAACAAAACAAATAAGAAATATAACTGCAAGCAGTGATTACAGGGGTCATGCAGTTTGCAGCTTTATCAGTTTTTGATGAATTGAAGTGGATAGATGTGGAAATATGACACGTTTCATCCTTTTATCTAGGGTGCTACGGTTCAAAACTTATTAGGCAAAATGCAAAATAGCTTATTAGCGCCACCAACTGGCAGAGTAGTGCAATTGTTTTTTTTGCCTGAGTAGTGGGTGGGGGTTTGGACTGTTGGAATTTCAGGGGAGTGGCGCAATTTTTTTTTCCTGAGTAGTGGGAGGGGTCCCGGACCTCACTGGCAAATTTCAAAGCTGTAGCCCACCCAGAGCCGGATTTCTATGACACTCGGTGTGTGGTGTTGCAGTCCTATGCCAAGCCGAGCACATTTATTTGCATATTACAGAAAAATGAAGACCTAAATTAAAAATGTGCTTGATAATAATTAAAGAACAGTGTCTTGGGATTCAAATGATACCAGTTGCATGCAGATTGGACAAAAATCCAGGGACTAGTTCGAAAAAGATGAGTTTTCATTTTATGCAAATTAGTGAAAAATCAAATATGGCAGAAATAGATGCGGGGGTCTAAAAAAATTGTTATAAACCATGGAATAAGATGATATAAGATTTTTGAGAATTGGAACTAGGGTTCAAAAATGATTAGAAAAAATGCAATTTTTTTGGAAAATCGCACAATAGCTTATTTTAGTGCAATTTTTTTTGCCTGAGTAGTGGGTGGGGTACCGGACCTACCTGCCAAATTTGAAAGCTGTAGGTCTTACAGTTTTTTCTCCACAATGCATTTTAGTGCAGAAAAAAAAATTAAAATAAATCAGCACGATTCCAATAGGGTTCCACGCAGTGGTTCCACTGCATGGCCACCCAAAATATGAAAACATTGGTTAACATCAGAATCTTCTGTGTAATTGTGTAAAATAGTTTTAAGGAAAAATTGTTTAAGAATGTTGGTGAAAGAAGTCTAGGTATGGAGAAAGGAATGTAGATGGGTATGAAGGAAGGAACTATGGAAAGAAGGAAGGAATGTAGGTACATAGAAAGGAAGGAACTAAAGAAAGAATGAGGGGAAAAAAGGAAGGACCCGAAGCTGGATGAAAGGAAATACAGAAAGAAGGAAGGAAGGAAAGAAGAAAGGAAGGAAATACAGAAGGAAGAAAATATGAAATAAGTAAGTAAGAAAGGAGTATAGATATATTTATATAGGAAGGAAGTAACTGGAACGATGGAAGTAAGGAGATAAGGAAGGAATTAGGAAAGGTAGAAAGGACAGAACATGGACAGGAAGGAACAAACTACAGAAAGAAGCAGTAATGTGGGTAGTGGGTAGGTAGAAAGGAAGGAACTGTAGAAGGAAGGTAGGTAAATACAGAAGAAAATAACTAGGAAAAAAGGAAATAAATTGGATAGGTAGAAAGGAAGGAACTACAGATGTAAGTAAAAAGTATAGAAGGAAGGAATGGACTAGGAAAGGTAGAAAGCGTGGAACATAAGTAAGAAGGAACAAACTACAGGAAGAAGGTAAGTACAGTATATGGGCGGGCTGAAATGAAGAAAGGCGGGAAGAAAGGAACTAAAGGATGAATAAGGAAAAAATAACTTAAGCAGGGTGAGAGGAACTATGGAAAGAAGGAAGTATGGTGGGTAGAAATTGGGGAACTACGAAAGGAAGTATGGAAATAAGGAAGGAACTAGGAAAGAAGCAAAAAAGTAGTTAGGAAGAAAAGAATTACGGGAAAAGAGGAAGTTAGGTAGTTAGAAAGGAATAAACTATGTAAGGAAGGTAGGAACTAGAAAAAAGGAGCAAAAAAGGAGTACAGATAACAAGGAGGAAACTGTGGAAAGAAGGAATAATGGTAGGGAGGTAGAAAGGCAGGAACGAAGGAAGGAAATACAAAAGGAAATAACTAGGAAAGAATGAAAATAGATAGCAAGGAGTGAAGGAACATAAGCAGGATGAGAGGAACTATGGAAAGAAGGAAGGAAGGTAGGTAGGTAGAAATGAGGGAACTACAGAAGGAAGGATGGAAGGAACTAGGAAAGAAGAAAAGAAGCTAGGAGATTAGTAAGGAAGGAAAGAATTGCAGAAAACAGGAAGTTAGGTGGGTAGAAATGTAGAAACTAAGTAAGAATGATAGGAGCTAGAAAAGAAGGAAGCAAGGGACATACCTAGGAAGGAAGGAACAATGAAAGAAGGAAGGAAGGTAGGTTGGTAGGTAGAAAGGAGGGAAGGAAGAGGAAGGACGGAAATACAGAAAGAAGGAACTAGGAAAAAAGTAAGTAACTAAGAAAGGAGTATAGGAAGAAACTGTAAAGAATGAAGGAATGTAGGTAGGTAGAAAGGAAGGAACTATGCATGGAGGGACGGAAGGAATAAAATAAGTAAGGAACTGTGAAGCGCAGAAGGGAAGGAACATACACTACCAGTCCAAAGTTTGGACACACCTTCCCATTCAATATTTTATTCTTTATTATCATGACTATTTACATTGTAGATTCTCACTGAAGGCACCATAAATGAACACATATGGAATTATGTAGTAAACAAAAACCGTGAAATAACCCAGGACATGTTTTATATTTTAGATTCTTGAAAATAACCACCCTTTGCTTTGATCACTGCTTTGCACACTCTTGGCATTCTCTTGATGAGCTTCATGAGGTAGTCACCTGAAATGGTTTTCCAACAGTCTTGAAGGAGTTCCCACAGATGCTGGGCACTTGTTGGCCCTTTTGCCTTCACTCTGCGGTCCATCTCATCCCAAACCATCTCGATTGGGTTTGGTCAGGTGACTGTGAAGGCCAGCCCATGTGGCGCAGCACTCCATCACTCTCCTTCTTGGTCAAATAGCCTTTACACAGTTCATTCATAGTTTTGATGCCTTTAGTGAGAATCTACAATGTAAATAGTAATGAAAATAAAGAAAAAACATTGAATGGGAAGGTGTGTCCAAACTTTTGACTGGTAGCAGGCATCCCAACCTGCAAAAACTCATTTCAGGGAGAACCCTGAAATGGACAGAAATACAGAAGGAAAGAACTAGTCTTTTAGACAGAAGGCGTTGATTATATCAACAACGAACGCAAGAGGTGAAAATCCATCAACAAACAGAAAGACTTTACATCGCTGTGTCTAATGCAGTCCTCCTTAATTTTCTGCTAATAGTGAACTCAAAGCCTGCGTCACAAACACAATCTCCCCCAAAGACAAATTACCGCATAATTTCGCTTTAAAACGAGGAAAGAATGAATTGGAATTAAAGGGTCAGGTCAAACCTCAGCTCCAATTTACATATGCATGTTTCCAGGATCAATAATTGAGCTCAATTGAAACGCGTCATGTTTCATTAGCAGCTAATTGGTTTCAGGCCGGAGAAAAGCAACACAGTCGCGCGGCGAAAAGCAAAAACAGCGCGAGAGAACAAGATAAGACGAGAGAGAGAGAGAATGCAGCCGATAAGGCCAAAGCAAGGACGACAGACTTAAATAAAACACTTGGGAATAATGAGGCTGCAGCACTTAGCAGTGATGTACTTCTCATATCGCGTAATTAAAATAATTTCAAATACTAATTTTGAAGCGTATATATTATCATAAAGCATTGAAATGCATCAACGTGTCTGTTTATATAATCCTCTCTTTGATTATTTAAAAAATTGAGTGTTGTATGCTGTAAAATAGACACTTTTTCTACTAAAAAAAAATCTTGATAGTATTAAATCACACAGTGGCTTCTTCCTTCCTTCCTAACTATGTTCCTTCCTTCTCTTCCCTAGTTCTATCCTTCTTTCCTATGTACTGTAGTTCCTTGCTTTCTACCCTCCCTCCATCCTTCCTTCCTTCTTTTAATAGTTCCTTCATTCACATCTTTTTTCCTTCCTTAGGCCCTTACTATATTCCATAGTTAGCAGTGTTAGTGCTAACTGAATGTTGTTGGTTCGATCCCTGGATCGGCCATAGGGTCTTTCTGTGTGGCGTTTACATGCTGTCCCCATGTTCCCCCCATTATTATTATTATTATTATTATTATTATTATTATTATTGGGCCTCATTTACCACCTCTTCTCAAGAAAAATTTTGTTCTTAAAACCCATTTACACAGCTTTCACCAATCTTTTTGAATATATCATGGATCATACAGCCGGTGCTGTAACTCGAAGGGCCGTGAAATTTGGTAGGCGGGTAGAGTTTATGAATGTCTCGGCAGGGAACAACAGAGAACTTTCTGGGGTGATTCACCAGTACAGAAATGTTTCAACCTATTGAGTAGTTTGTAGTGTAACGGTTAGGGAGCTGGGCCTGTGATCAGAGTATCCCTGGTTCAGGTCTCGCACCGGTAAAGGTACCACTGAGGTACTCATGAGCAAGGTATCGTCCCCAAGCACTGCCAAAAAGCTGCCCACTGCTTCTTCATGGTGAGGTTGTGGTGCACTGTGTGCTGTGGTGTGTTCACAATGACAAATAATTACTCGATCACTTAATACTGCTGTAACAAAGAGCTTTTGTGATTTTGCAAAAAGACATTTAAATGCTGAGATGTGGCCTATTTTGTTGAAACTGCTGTACCTTTGTGGTGCTTTTCACAATAGGTACAACAAGGTTTAAAAAATGCATTTTGCAGCCCGACCCTAATTCACAGGGACCCTACTAATAGAATTTAATTGTTTTTGTTTGGACTTTTCAGCAGTTATGGTGCTCCATGCTTGGACCCCACTAGTAGTTGCCACTTGTGTATATTATTATTATTATTATTATTATTATTATTCATCCTCATTCATTCATTTTCCACACCGCTTAATCCCAACTGGGGTCACAGTGGAGCCGGAGCCTAGCCCACGAATTTACCAGTGCAAGGCGGGGAACAACCCTGGGCAGGCGCCAACACACCGCAGGGCATACACACTCACACAATCACACACACACACTTGCACATTACAGGGCCAAATTAGAGTCACCAATTAACCTACATTACATGCCTTTGAACTGTGGGAGGAAACCGGAGCACCTGGAGAAGACCCACGCAAACACAGAGAGAGAATGCAAACTCCACACGGAAAGAACCTAGGACCTTCTCGCTGTGAGGCGGTAGCGCTAACCACTCCGGCCTATTATTGTTTGATGATGATGATGATGATGATGATGTATTATAGTTATTTGTTATATTTATTACCTATTACTAATAACTGCATTGGTCATTTGACATCAATAACACTTGATAATCTTCATGATGACTATGTTGACTTTATAATAAAAAATTTCAAATATATTCATTTATAATAAAACTACAGTATCATAAGACAGTGTCATCAGGAATGAATCATGTAGGCCAAGATGAATTATAGATCATATAGTTATTTATGGGTTTTAAATGAGCGATATGGGAACACTCTCATGCTAAATTAGCATAAATGTTAATCTGTGTACAGTTACAGTTCATATTAATTGAGTTATAAATAAAATAAATATAAATAATTTATTTTAATCAAATAAAGAATGCATACAAATAAATATCCATGATAACCTCATTGCCAAATGTAACCATAACTGCTTGTAACTAGGAGTTGAGAGGTGAAGGAAGGAATGTAGACAGATAGGTAGAAAGGAAAGAACTAGAGAAGGAGTGAGGACAATAAGGAAGAAAGTTAGATATGATGGAAGGAAACAAGGAAAGAAGGGAGGAACTACAGGAGGAAGAAAAGTAAGTAGGGAGAAGCAAGAATGGACATAGATATAAAGGAGGAGCTATGGAAGGAATCACACAAGGAATGAACTAGGGAAGGAATGAGAAAAGAAAGGAAGGAAGGAACATAGTTACGGAAAGAAAGAAGAAAGATAGGTTGAATGGCGGGAACTACGGAATGAAGGTAGGGAGGAAGAAAGGAACATAGATGTGAAGGAAAGAACTATGGAAAGAAGGAATAATGGTAGGTAGGTAGGAAAGGAAGGACCTACAGAAGGAAGGAAGGAAATAAGTAGGAAGAAACAAACAGCAGAAAGAAAGAAAGAAAAGAAGGTAGGTGAGTAAATAGAAATGAAGGAACTACGGAAGGAAGGAAGAAGAAAAGAAAGAAAAGAAGGAAGAAAGGTAGGTAGCTATTAAGAAAGAAACTACATAAGGAAGCTAGGGGGAAAGGAAGGAACAAAGGTGTGAATATACAGTGCCTTGAAAAAGTATTCATGCCTCTGAACTTTTACACATTTTGACACCTTACAACCACAAACTTAAATGTTCTTCATTGAGATTTTCTGTGATAGACCAACACAAAGTAGGACATAATTGTGACGTGGTATGAAAATTATACATGGTTTTCAAAATTTTAAGCAAATAAAAATCTGAAAAGTGTGGCGTGCATTTGTATTCAGCCCCCCTGCGTCAATACTTTGTAGAGCCACCTTTCGCTGCAATTACAGCTGCAAGTCTTTTGGGGTATGTCTCTACCAGCTTTGCACATCTAGAGACTGAATTTTTGCTCATTCTTAAGTAGCAAAATAGCTCCAAGCTCAACCAGATTGGATCGAGGCGTCTGTGGTGTAATTTCAAGTCTTGCCACAGGTGCTCAGCTAGGATTTAGAGTCTGAACTTTGACTGGGCCATTCTAGCACATGAATATTCTTGATCTAAACTACATTCCATTATGGCTGTTGCTGTATGTTTTAGGGTCATTGTCTTGCTGGAAGGTGAATCTCCTTCCCAGTCTCAAGTCCTTTACTTGCCGCCTCCAACAGGTTTTCTTCTAGAGAGGTTGCACCTGGATTTGGCCCCATCAACTCGGCCAGCTTCCCTGTCCCTGCTGAGAAAAGTATCCCCACCAGCATGATGCTGCCACCACCACATTTCTGCAGTGGGGTTGGTGTGTTCAGGAGTGATGAGCAGTGTTACTTTTCTGCCACCGCGTGGCGCTTTGCATTTAGGCGGCCCAAAAAAGAAGTTCAACTTTGGTCTCGTCTGACCAGAACACCTTCTTCCACATGTTTGCTGTGTCCCCTACATGGCTCCTGGCAAACTGCAAATGGGACTTTTTATGTCTTTCTGTCAACAATGGCTTTCTTGCCACTCTTCCGCCTAGGCCAGATTTGTGGAGTACATAGGCTTACAGTTGTCCTGTGGACAGATTCTCCCTCCTGAGCTGGCAAGTTTCTGCAGCTCTGGGAATGACCATGGGCCCTCTTAGAGGCTTCTCTGACCAGTGCTCTCCCCTTAGGTCTGTCAGTTTTAGGTGGACAGCCATGTCTTGTGGGTTTGCAGTTGCTTAGCATACTTTTTCCATTTTTGGATGATGGATTGAACAGTGCTCCTTGAGATGTTCAAGCTTAAGAATTATTTTATAACCCCTAACTTTCTTTAAGCTTATCCTTTATCCCTGACCTGTCTGGTGAGTTCCATGGTCTTCATGATGCTTATTTGTTCACTAATGTTCTCTAACAAACCACTGAGGCCTTCATAGAACAGGCATATTTATAATGAAACTAAATTACACACAGGTGAACTCTGTTGTCTAATTAGGTGACTTCTGAGAGGCAATTGATAGCACTGTATTTTATTTAGAGTATCAGAGTACAGGGAGCTGAATATAAATGCTGCGCCACACTTTTTCAGATTTTTTATTTGTAAAATTTTGAAACCATGTATCCATTTCGTACCACTTCACAATTATGTACTACTTTGTGTTGGTCTATCACAGAAAATCTCAATGAAAAACATTTAAGTTTGTAGTTGTAAGGTGTCAAAATGTGTAAAAGTTCAGGGGGTATGACTACTTTTTCAAGGCACTGTAGGAACTATTGATTGAAGGAATTAGGGCAGGTAGAAAGATAGAGGAAAAGAACCAGGGAAGAAAGGAGGAAAGGAAGGTAGTACGGAATGTAGCAAGGAAGAAAGTAACTGAGGAAGGGGAAAAGGTAGGCAGGTAAAAGAGGAAGGAAGGAAGCAGTGTGGTTCAGTAGAGAACTATGGAAAGAAAGAAAATGGGTAGGTAGGAAGGAAGGAATTAGGAAGGAAAGAGCAGAAGGAAGTATGGAAAGAATTATAGAAGGAAGGAACTGAAACTAAAGTAGGTAGAAAAGGAGAAAGTAGTTAGAAAGGAAGCAACTTCAAAGAGAGCAACATAGATGTACACCGAATAAACTATGGCATGAATGAGGAAGGAAATACAAAAAGGAAAGAGGCAGGGGAAAGAAAAGGAAAGGGAAGGAACTATAAAAGAAGGATAAGAAGATAGACAGGCAGAAGGAAGAACTACGGAAGAAAAAGAAGTTAGAAACCTATGGAAGGGAAAAGAAAGAAGAGGAAGAATGTCAAGGGAAAAAAAGCCATGTTGGCATGCGACTCCCGCTGCCGGAGTGAACAGGCCTCATGTGGCGCAAGACACTTTCGAGATCTTGGCACATCAGCAGGGGAGGCAGCTAATGAGCCGAGAAGAAAGCGAGAGAAGAGAAAAGAAAAAGTGCTTGAGAATAATGGAAAGAGCACATTACATCTGAAACATAGCAGAATCCCTCCTGTGTGCAATTCGCTAATGTTGAATCTATCTCTTTTTAAAAGGTAGACAAACTTATTAATATTATGGAATAAGTAACACAGCCCCTGTATGTGTGTAATATATATATATATGTATATATATATATATGCCTATGAACCGTCTCAGAAAATTAGAATATCATGAAAAAGTTCAATATTTTTTGTTACTCATTTCAGAAAGTGAAACTCATATATTACATAAATTCATTACACATAGAGTGAAATATCCTCAAGTCTTTTTATTTATTGTAAAGGTTAATGATTATGTGGCTTACAGATAATAAGAAACCCAAAATTCAGTGTCTCAGAAAATTAAGAATATTGTAGAAAAAAGTTCAGTATTGAGAGAGTCATGGTGTCACACCTAATCAGCTAATTAACTCAAAACACCTGCAAAGGTTTCCTGAGCATTTAATTGGTCTCTCAGTCTGGATCAGTAGGCTACACAATCATGGGGAAGACTGCTGACTTTACAGGCGTCAGAAGACGATCATTGACACACCCTCCACAAGGAGGGTAAGAAAGCCTAAAGAGTCACTGCTAAAAGCTGGTCATTCTGAAGCTGTATCCAAGGCATATTCATAGAAAGTTGGAGTGGAAGGAAAAAAAAGTGTAGGTAGGGAAAGGTGCACCAGCAACAGGGATAACTACAAGATTGTCAAAGCAAATCCATTCAAAATTTAGAGCTTCACGGTGGACTGAGGCTGGAATCAGCTATCAAGATTCAAGATTCAAGATTCAAGGCATCAGAGCCACTACTGGCACAGACTAATCCTAGACATGGGCTACAAATGTCGCATTCCTCGTGTCAAGCCACTCCTGAACTAGAGACAACGTCAGAAGTGTCTTACCTGGGCTGAGGAGAAAAAGAACTGGACTGTTGCTCAGTGGTCCAATGTCCTTTTTCAGATGAAAGTAAATTTTGTACGTCATTTGGAAATCAAAGTCCCAGAGTCTGGGGGAAGAGTGGAGAGGCACAGAATCCACGTTGCTTGAGGTCCAGTGTGAAGTTTCCAGAGTTAGTGATGACTCGGGGTGCCATGTCATCTGCTGGTGTTGGTCCACTTTCTTAAGTCCACAGTCAACGCAGCTATCTACCAGGAAATTTTAGAGCGCGTCATGCTTCCTTCTGCTGACAAGCTTTATGGAGATGCTGATTTCATTTTCCAGCAGGATTTGGCACCTGCCCACACTGCCAAAGGTACCAAAAGCTGGTTCAATGACCATGGTGTTACTGTGCTTGATTGGCCAGCAAACTCGCCTGACCTGAACCCCATAGAGAAGATGAGAGACACCAGACCCAACAATGCAGATGACCACTATCAAAGCAACCTGGGCTTCCATTACACCTCAGCAGTGCCACAGGCTGATCACCTCCATGCTACGCCACATTGATGCAGTAATTCATGCAAAAGGAGGCTCAACCAAGTATTGAGCGCACAGAAATGAGCATACTTTTCAGAAGCCTGACATTTCTGTTTAAAATATCCGTTTTTATTGATCTTATGTAATATTCTACTTTCCTGAGACACTGAATTTTGGGTTTTCATTATCTCTAAGCCATAATTATCAACATTACGAGAATTAAAGGCTAGAAATATTTCACTCTATGTGTAATGAATCTATATAATATATGAGTTTCACTTCCTGAAATGAGTGACAAAAAATATTGAACTTATTCACGATATTCTAATTTTTTGAGATGGTCTGTATATACACCCCCTGAATCCCGGACTGGTAAAGGGACCACTGAGGTACTCATAAGCAATGTACCATCCCCAAGCACTGATCCCCGGGTGCCGCCCATGTTAGCTGCTCAATGCTCCTTCATGGATGGGTCAAATGCAAAGGTCACATTTAGTTGTGGTGCAATGTGTGCTGTACTGTGGTGTGTTCACAATGACAAATAATCACTCACTTTTAAATAATTCAGCACAAACTGTTTGATGACAAGTATTAACTCTTTACCAACACAGTAGATGACGCTTCCGAACTCTGCAGATAAAACATTTGTGTTCGTTAAACGGGTGAATTCTCTTCCGGCGTGACGTCACTATTCAGAATAGTAACTTTGACGATAGTGGGGAACCTCTCTGTTTGTGGTTACTTTTTACACAAATACTTTCAACAAATGGCGTTTTACAGTTGATGTCTACAGGAGCTCCCCCGCATCTCTGCATCCAATGTCCACCGGAACTGCAAGTGGTCAAAAACACCAAACAGCAGACTGGACAAAGGTTTTGGGTTATATGCCTCCTCTTACAATGACAGCTATGTTGTTATCAGCTAGCTAAGTTACCTCAGCTAATGTTACCTGATTTCTGTGGGTTGATAGAAAAACATATCTCTGGTAACTTGTTTGGTATTTTTCCTGATTCACGTCAATTATGTAGTTTGTCACAATCAATCAAGCACACCTTAACTAATCCTAGCTGGCAGACTCGTGTTTTCACCGTAAAAGTACGTTTGAGTTGACATAAGTGTAGCGATATAGTAGGGTGACCAGACGTCCTATTCCCCAGACATGTCCTCTTTTTGAGACCTGGAAATTGCGTTTTTGAGCTGCCTAAACATTTGTCACGTCATGGGCATCTCTCATGAACTAGTTACTATCCTACACGCCTATTCACTTCCACTTGCGCTAGTGGAGCCAAGAGATACTGTAAGTGTGCCCGAGGGGGGGAGGGGGTGATGGACGGGGTGGTTGAGCGAGGTAGCAGTTTTGAGCTTCACTTATGTCCCTGATATCTCCCTGCACGTTCTCAGCCTACCATCATTGGTTGTTCGTCTTAACCTTAAAAAAATTACTTGGTAAGCACCCCAAGTAGCACCAATCACTGCCATCAGCACTGGTTTCCTTGGTTACAACAAGCACATGGCACTCAATATCTGCAGTGCAAAATGCCACAAAACCGTTGTAAATTCACTGACAATTTACAAAAAATATACCCATGCTTTCGTCTCGGCCGCGATGCATGGGAGGCCAATACAACTTAAAGCATATGGCACGCAAGGACTTTCATACTTATGTTATGAGCAATCCCTAGCTATTAGAAAAGATCCAGTCCTCAGGAAAATATGCCCAGCCACCTCAGGATAACTGAAAAGTGTTGAGTTAACTTTTTCCTTTTTTTTTTTTTCTTTTTTTTGTTTTCAAATCTGTGGCCTTACATAAGAAATGTGTTTTTTTATCATTAAGGACAACACTGGCCAGAACAAGTTATCTTCTGAAAGATTTTGTGACAAAGTGCAGTCTATTCAAGAGAGTCTGGCTGCAGACCTCCTCTGTGGGTAAATCTCCTCTGTCAGTACATCTCCTCTTAGGGAAAGGAAAAGACCTCATAAATATAACTATGGTTATGGTTAGGTACGGTTCTTCGTCCTTGTGCATCATTTCCTTTCCCTCAGAGAAGGTGTACTGAGAGAGGAGCTTACCCACAGAGTAGGTCTGCAGCCAGACCCTTCTCCAGTCATGGATACGCGTTTTTTGCTTACGTCATCATAACATCCTGTTTTGGTTTTATTTAAAAGTCTTTCGGCTGAAAACCGAAAATGCATTTTTGGCCAAAGATTTTCGGTGCATCCCTAATAAAACTCAGAACTATATAAACCAGTTTAAAAACTAAAAACTTTCTTGAGGCCCCAACAATTTTGTCCACGCTTAGTGTTAATAAAGTGACTGTACAATATGTAATATTTTTATTAATATTAATATGTAATATTTTTTATCTCAAATAAATGAGCGCAAGTGAAAGAACTTTTTTGAGAATGTGACTTTTTAAGAAGACGCAAGGAAGCCCCCGGTTCTCATTAAAGACTAATCCACTCGACTCCCTGCGTGAGAAACGCAACCTCGTTCAATTTTCATTTCATTTTATACGGCTCAGGCGGATCTCTCTTAAGATGCACTTTTAAATGAAACAATAAGACCGCAAACACTCTCATAATTGAGCAGCTGAATAAGCCGTGAGTGCGCTCAGGCGTGGCGATCTGTATTCTAATTAAAAGAAATTAGGATGTTGAGAAGAGACTTTTTTTAGAGAGCTCGGAGGGATTTAATTTTTTGTGAAGGTAATCATGGCTTTGATAACAAAAGAGGTTGTGTTTTGGAGGGTCGCAAATTTTGGAAATATGAATTAAATAAATTGTGAATAATATCTGTAGTTTTGGCAGTGGTATTGATATTACTCAACTTTTATTGTATTCACATTTTTGCACAAATGGAGACTCGGCTTTGTATTTTCTACAAAAATAGAGACACACGAAATGCTTTTCAGTGTGCATTGTTCCACATTTTTGCATTTGCCATTTAAGAAAGATTTTTCATTTGTTGCATGACACAATAGAAACATACAGCTCATACGCACAAAAAACTGTTGGCAAGATCACAAAAATAATATGTGTAAAATCCATAAAGTAATCTTTAGAAAGCAGTTCTTGGAACGTTGCATTTTCCTCATCCTCGACACAGCACATTTTTACAAAGATCACAAGTTATTTTTTGAGGTTTTTCAAAAGCAATTTTTATCTTGTTTTTCAGAAACAACTACTGAATGTGCTCATTTACATTCTCAACATGTCTAGATGATGTTATGGCCAGGGGGCCCATAACAGATGACAGTTGTTTTCATGCTGATAATAAAACGTACCTTAAGACCACACTTATTTTTGGTGATCTCGAGATAACAAAAATTATCTTTATACACCACACTTATTTTTGGTGACCTTGAGATATCAAAAGTTATCTTAAGATAAAAAGTGGTGATCTCAAGATAAAAGTAATAATAACTGGTCTTGGTGAAGCAAAGACAAAATTCATCTTAAGCCATACTTTTTTTAATTATTATTATTATCTCGAGATAATAAAAGTTAATTTTTGCGATCATGAGCTAATAAGATGAAAAATAACATTCATGTCTGTTCTCTGCTGACTTTGTAGAACCCTCACTACTATTTCGAGAGCATTTTTATGTGTCGAGACACGCCCTTGGTCGAGGCAGCGTTTTTCGTCAAGTGGGGCTTTCACTGTCAGGCAACAAAGAAATGCAGCAAGACAAATAAAATATCAGCCAAAAGGGTTTACATCTTAAAAGCAGAAATTGATTATCTGGCTGTCACAAGCGCTGCAACTCTGCTGTCAACTTGAGAGAAAAAGTTGGAATTGTAGATCGCTTCAGCAATTTCCAGAGCTTGGCTCAGCCGAGCTGACGCTTTCAAGATGAATCAAAAATGCATCGGACAAAGAGTAAAGCTCGGGAAAAAGTGGCAAAAATGCTTTTAAAACCTTCTCCTTATTTTATGGTATTATATAATGTGTATCCATCACTACACAAAAAGCTTTTTCCTTGACCTGGGACACCCACCTATATACGTAATATGAACCTATTTGCAACGGTTTTGCAACGACCTTGCAAACTGAGTGACTGTGCAAGAAGGAGACCATGCTATAACTACTCATTTGTCATCGTGAACACACCACAGCACACAGTGCACCACAATCAAATTTGATCCCATCCGTGAAGGAGCAGTAGGGAGCTGACATGCAGCATTCGGGGAGCAGTGCTTGGGGACGGTACCTTGCTCATCAGAACCTCTGCGGTACCTTTATCGGTCTGGAACTTGATCTGGCGACCTTCCGATCATAGAGTAAACCCTCGAACCCGTTACACTACCAACTGCCCCTGATGGAGTTACAAGGATGAAAGAGACTGTGCCTTCAACAACTGTTCTTGGGAAAGAGTTAGGCTTACAGAACCCAATTGAGAATTTCAATTGAGCGTTGTGTGTGCTAAAAATATTCCAGCGAAGGTCATATTACAGACATTTGTATCTTAATTATTATTATAACCATAAACATTCATTTTAATTATCTAAATATACAGAGTGATTCTCTACATTTGTAAACTTGAGCAGAGACACTATTACCTTGCTGTGCGGTAAAGACGCTATGGATGAATTAAGGTGAAAGAGGCTCCTTTACAGAACCAAGAATAAGAGAATTTTGCTGACGAGTAGACCTTCCTCACATCTAAATCCCTCTCCTCATCCTCACAAGAATGGCAGTGTTTGAACTGTGCTGAAAGACGCCTTTATTGCGCCTTTAATGAGTCGAGGCTGTAATTGAAAAATGCTCCAAAGACCATTAAAGCAATCGCTGGATTACCATAATGCCTGGGATTAGTATCTTCAAATAAAATTAGCCGAATAGCGATTCGAAAATACGCTGATCGTTTCCCCGCGTCCGACGACTTCGCTCATAATTAAATGGGAAAGGAATGTCTGCACCTCCTGATAATGGAGTCTTTTTATTATTATTTTTTTTTCTTACTATTTTGGATTGATGTTTCTAAAACAGTAGGTCAACTTCAACCAATAATGGAATGTCTCCGGATTATTTCACATAAACTTTTATTGCAGTAAATAGTGAAGAATTAGTTGGATGAGAACTATCTTTGTGAGGACAAATTGTGTGACTGCAGAAAATGTAGAATGGGATAAACTGGTCAAAAATGTCAAAAATGTCAAAAATGTATAAAATGCTGTTTGTAGCTGTTAAAGCAACATTGTGTAAGATTGCTCACAGGGTCCCCCAACAGACGAGAAACGGTATTGCCTGTAACAACTGTCGTAAAATCAGTGTCGCGGTAATACACGTGCACTGGTTGACAAGCCAAGGAGACAACATGGAGAAATACAGTTGATGACACACATAACACCCATGGTCTACTGTCAGCAGTTGCTGATCTAGTTGCATAGGAGATACTTTTGTCCATATTTGTGTTATTCAGTGCTCTCAAGTCAAAATGAGAATAGCGATAACTAGCATCCTAACTATCGACAGCTAGCTAGCATGTTAGCTACTACCTTGATGAATTCCTGTAGGCTACTACTTGAATAACTTGATTTATGGACATAAATGGAGGGCTATGACCTCAGTAACACAGCCTGACACACAGCAAGCTCAAACACACTAGACAGAGATGGTCAGCAAAGAATTTATACTTACTCTAACAGGAACAGGTCACCATCGCTTGTCCTCTTTCAGCCAGGCCAATATTCACCCTAGTCCAGGCTCTAACTATATTGCTCTGGAATATATATATATATATATATATGTAGTCTCTTCCGACAGCACTTTTGCCATCTTCGTTTTCCTTGCTGCTTCAGTCTTTCATTAGTTTGTAACTTTGACATAAAGCAGTCAAATTTTGTAGTTTTTTTGTGGCGAGGTTCCTACCCAAAACTTGTAGTTTCATAGTGCCAGTTTAGGTGATACAGACGCTCTCAAGCGATGATAAAGGTGTAATTAAACCTATTGTGAGTTGATGTACCATCAGAATGAACTTGTAAAATATAGTTTGAAGGCTATGAATTATATTTGAAAAATGAGAAATGAAATGAACAAAGATAAAGGAAGAGAAAACAAGAATAGAAAGTTGAACAAATCCTTTCTTACCACTCTTACTGGTGGTTTAGTGGTTGTACTAGTGAAACAGCTGTATTTGTACTCTGTCTTTTCATGGACTTGGACTAAGAACTCAGGATTTTATTTCGAGACCAGCTGAGAACACAACTCTAAAAATTATTACTATTAAACCGACACACACATACTGTCAGAATCACAAGATTCTGAACTTACCGGACGTTATATTCCTCTTTGTGTGAATTAATTTGTAGTTCAGTGCAAAAAAAATGAAGTAATTGCGTATAAACACATTAATTACATTATTCGTAACACGTGTTAGAGCTGGGATGTTGAGCCATCATGCGCAAAAATGCAGTTCTCTTCCAGAAAGGGCAAAAGCAGCTCAGTATTTCTTCATTTTCAGTTGATCAAAAAATATTTTTTCAATTTTAGAATATTAATAAATATAGAAAAATGCATTGTTTGTTATCAGATTATTTTATTCTGTATCCAGATAGATACCAAATGGATAAGAAAGTGTCTCCGCCTGGTACTAACCTTATTTTTTTTCACCGTACAGTACAATGGATAGATTGCCTCTGCTTAATAAAAACACTGCAAGCCACAAAAATAGACACTGTTCTTGCTATTTCTAGTAGTTATATCTACAGTGTCAGCACATTTATACTACATAAAGCTAAAAAAATGTAAAGAAAATTAGACATACATGAGAGAAATACTGACATGTTTAATGTTGCTTAGTGTAAGTTGTTTGCTTTGTTCAACTCTTTCTGAGGGCTGCTTAGGTTTAGCATGTTCCACTTATTTGTCATGTGGTATAAGACGTGCATTGGTTCGGTCTTGGTCTCGACTCGGATTTGGCCCTTCAGAATCTTTGTCTTGTCTCAATCTCGACACACTCTGGCCTCGATCAGGTCAGGTCTCGGCTTATGTGGTCTTGACTACAACTCTAGCTCTTACCACATCAGGAATGGACTAACCACAAGAAAAGTAATAGAACATTTTTCTTTAATGAAAAAAAATTATTAAAAGATGTTGGGTTCAGGAAAAGTAACAATCAATGTCTAGTCAATGAGCTGAAAGTGTTTATTCCATGAGCAAATTTCTTGTCTCAGCAACAAGAACTGTTGAAGGGGTGGTGGTGGTCTAGGGGTTAGGACACTCACCTCTGGACCAAGAGGTTGTGGGTTCAAATCTTAGATCCATCACCTCAACCACTAGGTCCCTGAGCAAAAGTCTAACTAGCTCTCAGTGAGACTGTCCCTAAAATTGGGAAAAGAAAGTTGTTTTGGATAAGAGCATCTACTATGATGTAATTGTATATGAAATTTCTGGACATTCTTAACATGAAATTACAGTTTTAAGAAAGTACAGAGAGTAAATACCCTCCTCTGTACACACCCGTAATCACGATGCAGTCAGAATCTATAACAAGCTCTTACAATATCCAATATACGATTCCAAAAGTAAATATGCTGTTTATTGTGTAACTCATCAGCGTGATGAATATTTCTCCACCAGTGATTAAGCATCGTTAATATTTTAGCGGTGGGTGGATCACATTCGTTTAAGCTTTTACATGGCAAGACTTTCCTCAACAGCATTTTATTAACAAGCCCTTTGTGGACCTGCATGTGTGGGCGTAATTTAATTTGATAATTTTCAATTGCATATGATTATTCTTGGCAATAGCGTCGTCCGTTGCCCAACTTTCCATTCCATATGCAGTAATCGTTCAATCCTCCTTCTCCGAGTGTAGAGTAGGGGGAGGACTTAACAGACGGAGTGGAATAATATATATTACATATGGACGTTCATATATTAAAAGTGATGGAACACGTTATATGATAAATATTAAAGACGCATAATTCCTTTTCCGCCCACTCGAGCAAACAGATGAGTGAACGGCTTAAGAATGAGACCCAAACATTTTTATCCTTCCGCAGAACACGCTGACCTGCTCTGAATTTCACCTCCCCCCCAAAAAAAAAAACGGAATCCAAAGCAAGGTCATGGTAATAAGATTTGGAGGATACGCTTAATCAGATTTGCTGGCCCCATGCAAAGCAGCACAATGCAGCAGCGTAATGAAACTTCCTTATTTTACCTTCCCCAAACCGCCGCCTCCATTACTCTCCTCATATTAGCACCGAACAGACGTTATTACTTTTCATATTTCTCCGCCGACAAAGCTCCAGAGCCAATATTGCCTCGTCACGCGTTACGTGCTGTGGTGAGGATCGGCAGGTTAGGGTAAAAATTCCTCCACCCTGTATTAGAGACGAAATGTTCGAAATGACAGGGCGGATCCAACAAATGTGTTTATTACTGGGGGAGTGTTAAACCCTAATATTAATAAAAGTATAGCAAAAATTTGGTTCACATTTGCGATTTTGTTAGGAGGCCTCTCATGCGGGAATTTTATCTAAATGTCAAGGACATTCCTCCAGGGGTCCAACAGGGGCAGACAATGTCAAGTTTATGTTTTATACGGTTTTTAAGTGAATTTTAAGTGAGTAATTATTTGTCATTGTGAACACAGCCCGCAGTGCACCACAACCAAATGTGACCTCTGCATTTGACCCATCAGTGAAGGAACAGTGGTCAGCTTTTTGGCACCACCCAGGGAGCAGTGCTTGGCGACGGTAAATTTGCTTATGAGTACCTCAGTGTTACCTTTACTGGTCCGGGGTTCGAACTGGCGATCTTCTGATCACGGGATAAACACCCTAACCATTATGGCTATTAAGGGTCACCCGATTATCGGCCAGGTAGATATTAGCCATTTTGCTGATAATCTGTATCTATGTTTAATTTTGACCATCGCCGATATTAAGTAATTACAAGGTGCACTACTGTGGTGTTACACGAGTACCAGCCTTTTTGCCTTGTCAGGAGAAGAGAGAGGAGAGTTTCAGCTGAACTTGGTGTTTGTAAAATATATTTTTTTACAGATTTTATTTTTCACATCAATTCCAAATATTGGTTATCAGCCCCATTAACTAGCAATAATCACTATCAATATCGACCCTGAGAAACCAATATCGATCAACCTCTAACGGCTATATTATATATAAAACCGCACAACAACTGCATTTTGATGAACAAAAATAATTGGACAAATAGCTACAAAATGTCCAAATTGCATGCTGGTCCAGTAAAAGAGTTTAAATAACAAGTGGGTTTGCAAAATATTCTCTCAACCCCACAAAACCCAGATGTTTAAAAATTAGCTAAATGTTGCCAGTAGCTATGATGCCATATTGTCATGGTTTTCCTCATCATTCGGCTGCTTACAGTGAAAGTCTGGAGCTCGGAAGGCTTTTTTGCCAGTTATTGCACTATGGTGCTTGGACCGATTATTGCTGCTTGTACATATATTATGAACAATAAATGCACAAAAATTGCAATAAAAGAAATTCCATGGTAATATAATTGTTTTTTTGCCAGTATCTATGATGCTGTGTGAAGCTATGATGCCATATTGCCGCGGTTTTCCTCGTCGTCCAAGTGTTTAGAGTGAAGGTCGGGAGGTCGGCGGTTCATCTCTCAGTTAAAGATGGAACCTCGAGCCAGTGTTTATGAGAATTTACGCTTTTAGTGGTGGAGTTTCTGCCTGATTGAGTGTGGATTAGAGCGAGGAGTTTGCTGCTCTGTCGAGTGTGAAAACTCACTGTGAGGTGACTGTAGCTATTGACAGAAGGCTCAACGGTGCTTAGACACATTCATCCGCAAAACAACGCCATCGGAACGGACAGAACACAGTCCGACCTTCTGGAAGTGTGGAGGATGTGTTTTTCTTCACTGTGTCCATGAGGGATTGATTTCATGTAAGCACAGTAGACTTATGTATATGCACAATGTGTGTGTGTGTATATATATATATATATATATATATATATATATATATATATATATATATATATATATATATATATATATATTACACATATATACATACATATATATATATATATATATATATATATATATATATATATATATATATATATATATATATATATATATATATGTGTATATATATATATATATGTATATAATTTTGTTCATCAAAATGAAATTGTTGTGCAATTATTATACGAGAAATAATACCAAGGCCAGGGGTCTAGCCCAGTATCTCAAACACCTGTACCACCAAGGGCTTTCTATGGTATTAAGAATGTATTTTGTTATTTTGACTCTTTTTCCTGGGACCCACTCCTAATTTAAACATTTTGTTCCTAATCAAATTATGTTGGTTTATAAAATGCAAACTGTCGTGCAGTTAATATTCATAATATACCGAAGCAAGCAGATGTATTAACGGGTCCAAACACAGAACAAAGTTTGCGAGAAAGCAACTGCAAGTTCTTGGCATTGTAAAATGCTTAAATGTGAAGCCATTACGCTCAATCTACAGTGTTAATTCCAGTGGAGGGTGTAGCATACGATCGTAGACATAGGTGTGAAAATGCTGTAACAAAGCAATGCTTTCAAGAAATATAAATAATGATTACGATGAGTCAATTTACAAAATGAAAAGTAGCGAATAAAAGAAAATCTAAACCAAATCAATTTTGGTGTGTTCTCACCTTTTGCCTTCAAACCCGTGATCAATTCTTACAGGTACACTTGCACAAAGTCAGGGATTTTGTAGGATTACAGTAATTATATTATTTTGTAAGATTATAGTCATTATATTATTTTGTAGGATTATAGGATTATAGGATCTGTGGTTAGTTCTCCTAAAGATATTTGGAAATAATCCTACCAAGTTCCTTCAAAAAACTGTGTGCAAGTAGAAGCAGAATCTTGTTGTTGAAGGCAAAGGGTACACCAAAAATATTGATTTGATTTAGATTTCTCTGTTGTTCATTCACTGCATTTTGTTGATTGATGAAAATAAATCTTCCATTTTTGAAAGCATTCTTTGTTTACAGCATTTTTTCACACCTGCCTAAAACTTTTGCACAGTAATTGCAAAATTTTGCAGGCCACAATCAACACGTATATATACTGCACAAGCCACAAGCCATGTTACTTGGATTAAAGTTCCTACAAATGCAAGTAATAGAATAAATGCGATATACTTCATTATTTGCATTTGAATCTCTTATACATTTGAGTACGTATTAATCCAACAAAGACCAGTACTCATTTGGCTCACATCTGCTGGTAGTACATCATTATGGCGATTTATCGACAGATTCATAATATACATACGTGTGTCTGTAGCACATGCATGTATTTCTTCATTATTTATGGATGTTTTTGTGGAAATGCTGAACATCCCAGATGTACGGAGCAGCTGTCTTGTTTAATATTATATAAAGTCTGATAAATCACACACAAAAACACACAATGCTGTAGCTAAGTAACACTCAGACCTGCTTATAAGACATTTAAGCAAAATAAAATAAAATAAAGGGTCTTCATTATATATCTTTTAAACTGGCAGTTTTTGTCAGTATAATTATTAAAACAGTAAAACCGCTGTTTACAACAATAATAATGTGTTTGTTTATCAGAATTTAAAAAGAAGACCATTTTTCTTCTTCATCCCCTCTGCTGCATCGCTACAGCCTGCACTATCTAGAAAATAATTAAAGAGGAACAGAAAAAGCAAGGAAGAGTCTTGATTATCAGGAGGTTGAAAATGAATTCCGGAATTCCAAAATGGCAGAGTCATAATTCCAATCTCTGAGAGGAAATTCTTAACGCCCTCCCATTATTACGGATGGATCTTTGAACATGTGTGCCTGTTAAGTACACGAGTAAGCACATTGCCCAATTAGATCCTATCTTAGAGAAGCAGCTCGTTAGGCAGAAATAAAACCCAGAGATGGCTAGACATGACGAGAGAAGGGCAGTTATGATTTAAATAGCTTCCTTTGAAAACAAGAGCAAAAGCAGATTATCAACCGAGTATCTAACCCCAAGCGTGTCTACATCCTAAAAAAGACATTTAAAAAATCAATTTTCAGTAAAATAGTAGTTCCAGATGGGACGTGAGTTTTATAAAATGAGGTTCTGGTCTTTAATGTTCTATTAGTTGGTGAATTTGCCCTCATTGCGCAGATATTGCCATGTGGAGGCATGATGTGGGTTAAACTAAAATCATTTCTCAAAAGGTTTGATGTTTGGTGATTTATTTGAGCTACAGCTGAGTTTCTGAGCAAAACTGGCGATTCAAAGTCAAACCCTCACTCCTGAAATACAGCCGCAGCTATTATTATTATTATTATTATTATTATTATTATTATTATTATTATTATTATTATTATTATTATTATTACTTTTCAAACGGTTCAAACTTTTAAATCTTTTTGTGAGTAACGCAATAATTCTACATCTATTCCGACATAAGCTTAAATGAAAGATAAGGAATTCATGATAATGAAATGTGAATGAATGAATGAAGTGTACCTATTATTTATATCTAACATTTTATTTTTTATTAAATAAAAAAAAAGATACATTTATAAATTCACATATAATTAACAAAAACAAAATTAAGAGGACCTCAAGACCAAAAGTCCAAATCCAAAAAGAACTCTCACAAAGTGCCGGTATTGTGTGCAGACGATTGTTAAACATATATTCCAATCACGTCCCACTTAGGTGCCCCATGAAATAATACAATTTGCCTGTCGTTTGACACTTAAATAATGGTGCCATTGATTTAAAGTCGGGTGAAGTGTTCACCAAGAGGACGGCCTCAGCTGATGGTATACGTTATTGCTTTTATATAATTGAGAGCCATTAGTGTGGCTCTTTTTAACGTAAGGTACATAACAATTTAGGAAGAGCTGATTGTTCAACACAGCCGACTTGGTGGAATATGCACCTAAATTCCCCAATGTGAATTGCCGAATAAATAAGACCGGTACTCAAGATTTGCCTACAGAAAATTAACCGCCACCCCTTTAGAAAAAGCCATAAAATCTTCATTCCCAAATAAGGCGATTTATCTTTATTAATTATTCATGGTTCTACGACAAACGATGCGGGACTAGTTACACGCCGAACTTTTGTACGGAAGAAGAAAAAGAATAATAATAATAATAATAATAAGCTCCAGAGATAATAACAGAAAAGTTTCGTCAGAAGCACCAATAATTATGCCAAGCATATAAAGTGTATGGAAAGTATGAAACTGTAAACCAAAATCATCAGTCTATGGCTCGCTGTCAGCACTACACAAATTTTAATCTCATTACGGCTGAGCTGTCAGGATTCCCGCCACGCCAGAGTTTGAGAGGCATCGCCATGGATTCTAGCTGTTCTTGCGGTTATCGGAAGTCACTGGCTCTGGATATCAGAGAGAGATGAAATGTGGCATGACTAGTCTATCTGAGGAATGAGACAGGAAAGTTTTTTATTGAGTTTGATTCTGAAGTGGATCGCTGTGGTTTTTAAAAATAATCATTCCTAATGTAACTGCAGCATTTTAAAGAGCTACTCTTGCTGGGCTATTTACACAAGTCCAATCAATTGAAGAACTGTGCTTTTACACACCTGAACACATCACATTTATACATTTCCACCATATCCATAATTGGTGCCTGGTTTGTATACGTATGCTTATATTTTATAAATGCATATTTTTTATATGTTTATTTTTTTATTGCGCTATTAACGACATTCGCTTTTTAAAAAATCTCTACACACTAGAACACAAAATGATTCCAACCTCAAGTATTTACCACTTGTTTGCATCATGTTTTTCTCCTTCAATGAATAGCTGGCGACATGCCTAGCGTGGATCAGAATACAGTAGCATTCTTCAAGGTGACCATCATCACTTGTGGTATGTAAGGAATTTAAGGTATTTACCTGTGGGCCCACCAAACATAGCTTTGTGTTGGGTGTGCCTATTTGTAATACCAATTCACTAGCTTTGCCACTTTCATCGAATGGGATTGACTAAAGGGGTGAAATACGCACCAAGAACTCACCTACAACACCTGGAGCAGCTTTTTTAGTAGTTAATCCGGCCCCAAGTACATTGATTTCACCATTCTGATAGTAATACCGTACTGCATATCCTGAAAAACATCAGTGAAACTCTTACAACTTTCAATAATGAATATAATAATTTAGTCATATCTTAGCTGTTAATTCTCATAATGTATAGAATAAAATTTAAAAGACATATAAGTCCATCCCTAGACTAATAATTCTAATCCTGTAGATACAATTTAAAAGTCTAAAAATAACACCAGACTGGGTATTAATTTATTTAGTATCGGCTCTGAAACAATTATATCGGTCAATCCCCAGACTGCGCACTTAATGAGTCTTAAAAAGTTGTTTTAAAAGTGAGACGGTCTTTTAATTTGACTTTTTGGCCGTTTTCTTTTGCACTAACAATGAACCAGGACTTCACAAATCCTAGATGTAGATATTAACATTGTTCCTCGTTGCCTTACATGTTACTCTGCAGTTCATCTTTGACTTGTCGAGTACACGAGCTTCAAAGCAAGGCCTCGGGGCGTTAAAGAGCTCAGAATTAGCTTGTCTTGCTATTGTTTGATTTCCTGACAGCCAGCAGACCTCTGCACGCTGCCTACATTGATTTTGCAATATTAGGTTAATATCACAAGTGCTTGTTGCTGAACTGAGCAATAGCTATTTCCAGATAAGCCTCCCTGCCCTGCCTCCTGGCATTTATTATTTAGTTCATTTAATAAAAATATATATAGGCTTTTAGTACAACTGACGCCAGAATTTTTGAGCCTACAATGAAAAAGAGTCAGGGGTTGGGGAGTGTTACTATGAAAACGACGGAGACAATTACTATTGCTCAAGAAGTTAGTCACCTAATTTAAAATATTAAAATGTTATCAGCCGGCGTTCACTGATTAGTTGGTCAGTAAAATTCAGCAGAGATAGTAAAATCTATGGTACTCAGTAGTACCAGTAGTAGCCTACCTCTAGTTGTGTGGTGCCCAGTGGTTAGATTACTCTGCCACTGGACCAAGAGGTTGTGGCTCTGAATCACATCTCCAGCAGTACCATCAGCAAAACTCTTTAGAAGTGAAAACAAAAGTAGTAAGGCAAAGTATAAAACTCAGTAATATATATTAGCAGCAGAACGAAGTAAAAATTCAGCAATGGTATTAATCAGACCTTTCCACAGGGTTTTGTGATGCCAAGGACACAACTATTGAAGAAATTCAGCCAATCTCGCAAATGAATCGCGACCTTGCAGTTTTGACCAAATGCTATACTGCTTCTACAATTTCACTCTATAATTGCTGTTTCCCAAATCATTACGCCATATGTCATGAACCTACTTCCTTGTTACACAGGAAGACGCAGGAACGTGTGGTAAAGCCGTCAAATAATATCTGAACCAAAACTAAGGAGGGGTCATGGGTACCACGGGAGTGGGGCAGGGACCACCTGGGTAGTAGTAGTAAAATTCTGTAGTAGTACTAGTAGTAGTAGTAGTAGTAAAAGTAGTACAAAAATTCAGTTATAGTACAAGAAGTTGTAGTAGCAGTAAAATTCAGTAAGAAAGTAAAATTTAGAGAGCTGCTGTGCATATGTCCTATTTACTAATAATCTGATTACATCTTTTTCTTCATGCAAATATAACAAAAACACATATTTCATATACATATCATATATGGGCCAATCTATCTGTATTTTGTCTTCTGCAACATCACAAAAATAGCACAACGCTGACATCAGCTCATAAAAAAGCAAGACAGACTGGTTAAGTGGGTGAAAAAAACACAGTTTATTTTTTATTCTTCTTCAATTTATTCTTGGCCTGTGGTCTGGCTTTGATAACTCATAAGTAAAAGTTTGTGAGAATGCAGGCATCCTCACAGCATTCCAGTAACAGGTTTCTGAGAGGTCAATTAGGGCATAATGGTACAATAATGTGGCTTTACTCCTTAATTGGGTAATTGGATTTGGATAAGCCAATGGTTTCTCTAATGTCCTGTGTTAGTGGATAAAAATGCATGTCATTTACTGCGCTAACTCTCATTACGTTATTTTGAGACACTCTGGACTCCTATATAAAAATAAACTAAGTTGTTAGCATCAGCAAGCTCCAGAAATAATGGGGACCATTAAAGTATGTTACTCTAAATCCTCTATTGTTCTTTTTCAAACAGTTATTGGGATTCTGAAAGGCTTTTGCAAAAGTAATTCTCAAAAAATAATATAATTCGCATTACGTATGCTGTCTGAAAACCAAAGAGCCTTTTATTCAGTTTTCCACCATAGACGTTTCTCAAAAGAAAAATGTTTGAAATATTGGGAGAAATGAAATATATCTAGGGTGTTCAGATTTCACAGCGCCACTTTTAGCAGTGTGGATGTGGAGGAGAATATGGCCTGGTATTTGGAGGGGGGGAAATATCTAAATGTTTAATATTCTGAATGAATTAGAGTTAATGTGTTCATTTTGACTCTGTATTCAGAGTAACTTTTCCATATGGTGTGTTTACATATGCAATCTGATCTGTCTTACTGCGTGTCAGAAGTCGTATGCTCTATTTATTTAGATACGGCCGATTATGTTGAAAAAACATCACAAAATAGCGATTTTTCTTTTTTTTTTTTTGGAGACCAGATTATTCTGAAGACTTTTTCATATACACCTAAAAAAGAAAAATTCCATATTTTTGATGTTTGTCAAAATAATCGGCTCCGTATCTAAATAAATAGAAATAATCAACTTCCACGACACATGCAGATCGGTCATATATTTATAGGGCTCAATAACGTAACCCAAGAAAAGACACAATGTATTGATGCATGCTGTAATTCTCATGTACAACATAAGGTAATTGATAATTATAGATCAGCAACATTCAGAAATGACAGTAGTATTTAAGTAGTGGTGTAGTAAAATTTAATAGTATTAGTATTAAATTCAGTACTAACAGAAAATAACAGTAGCAATAATAGTAATCAACAAAAATCAGTGTAGGCTTAATTTAGTGATGGTATAGTAATATTAAAATCAATATCAGTAGGCTCACACAGAAATTTGTAAATAGTAGGTAGAAAATAGTAGGTAGCAGGCCAAAGCAAAATTTAGTAGTAAGAAGTTGACCTTTTGTAATAAAGCAATACATGGTAGTAGTAGTAAAGCTAGGCAGGCAGTAGTAGGAGGGACAGAAGTAGTAGTAAAATTCAGCAGCAGTAGTGACAGTTGTTGTAGTTCAAAGGGAGAAGCATTGACAGTAGTAAATTTCCAGTAGTAGTAGGAGCAATAATAATAAAAAAATTCAGCATATATAGTAGATGTAAAACCCAGTAGCAGAAGAGGAAGACAATGCAGCATTAAAAGTCAGTAGTAAAGTAAAAATTCAGTCTAAAAAGTAGTAGCAATAGTAAGTACAGGAGAGTAGTAGTAGTAAATCACAGGTTGCCAGTAGTTAAAATAACAGGATTAGTATTAGAAAAGATGCAGTGTAAAAAGCATGCAGTAGTAAAATTCAGTAGCATAGTATTACTAACGCAGTAAAGTTCAGTAGTAGTAATACACAGTATTAGTAGGATTAGCACAACCCAAATCAGAAAAGTTGACGGGTATAATAATGCAACCAAACTGAAACAGTACTTTGTTAAATTATCTTTTGGCCTGTATTACTTGAAAACAATACAACAGCATTACTATTTTAATGCGGTTCTCTCAGCAGAATTTTATAGTTTTTTTCAAATAAACATGTATTCCAATTTTGGTTTCTTGCAATATATCAAAAAAGTTAAACAGTAAAGATGTCACTGTAATAAGCGCGATTTTTTGCTAAACACTTTAAAAGACGCGTAGGACTGAAGACACCAAGTGATGAAGTGTTTCACGGTTTTGGTCCCATTCTTCCTGCAAACAAGTCTTAAGGTGGGCAACAGCATGGGCCTGTTACGACATTTGTGTCAAACACACATTCTCTATTGGAGACAGGCCGGGACTGCAGGCAGGCCAGTCACACTCCAAAATTCTTCTCCTCAAGAGCCAGGACTTTGTAATGTGCGCAGAATGTGGCTTTTGCATTGTCTGCCAGCTATGCATGGGGGCTGCTCTGAAAGATGTCTTTGAAGGCAAAGTATATTGTGCTCCATAATCTCTTGTGTACTCTTTTCAGCATTAATAAAAGTTACCACAGAAGTGCAATATTTTGTTGCGGCACTTGACACAACTTGCTACCATGACAGGTCTCGGCTTTTGGACTTGTTGTTACAACAGTCTGATATCTTTCTTGGTCTGGAGCACACTACCTGATTTCTCCCAAAAAATACCTGAAATACTGATTCATCTGACCAAAGTACACGCTTCACCAGTATGGTTCATCCCAGATGCCTCCGAGCCCAGAGAAGTCGACGCGCTTCTGGACACTGCCGTTAACACAGGGCCTTTTAAGTACAGTTTAACTGGCATTTGTGATGTAACTATCAGATGTGGCAATTTTTCTGACAAGGCTTGTCAAAGTAGTCCTGGAGCCCATGGTGATATCGCTTTATAGATGAATGACGCATTTGATGCAGTGCCGCCTGAGGATCGGAGATCGCTGTTGTTCAGCTTAGGCTTATGCCTCCAGATTCCTTGAATCTTTTAATATATATGCATTGTTGAAGGCAACATCCTCAAATCTCTTTCCTATCTTTCTTGAGGAACATTGTTTTAAAACATTTCAATAATTTTCAACATATTTGTTAAGCAACTGGCCCATCTTTTGCCCTGCATGATCTAGAATCTTCTTGGATGCTGCTTTTGTACCAAATCATAATAACAATCACCTGTTTCAATCACATCATTATTAAATCCACCCACTTTCATTACTAGCCCTTCTTAAATTGTCTTTGTCTCAACTCTTGTAGAATGTATGGTATCCGAATAACAGAAAAGGATGTATATTTCTGGTTAAATGAAAATGAGACACCAGACAAAACATGAAATATTTTTTTGTGTCTATATTGCCTGCAATGAAACATAAGTCAAAGTAATTGAAATACTACTTTTTTTTATTTGCGTTTTCCATACTGTCCCAACTTTTTCTGATTTGGGGTTGTAGTAATAGTTGTAAAATTCAGCAGCAATAGCAGCAGATGCAGTTCAGTAGTTGTATTGTAGTAATAAATTCAGTAATAGTAGTAACAGCTGTTGTGTGAAAATTTATATCAAAGGCAGTAGAGTAAGTAGTAGTAGTAAAACCTAGTAGTATTATAGGTAAAAGGAAAGCAAGATTAGTAGTAGTAACTAGCACTATTTAAAGTACTATTACTCAAGCATAGTGATGAATATATATCCAAATGAACAAACCTCAAATGAGTGCAAATTATTTATTTTCTTCTTTTACTACCATGTCAGATGTGACTTTATTTGTTCATGAGTTCTTTTTTCCACTCAGTTACTAAAATTTTTTATCTTCCCATCTCAGGAGAAAACAGTAAAAGATGCAGGATGACAATGAAAAGCCAGCATTTTGATGTTGTCTCTCAAAATCAATTCAAAGAGCGACAGCAAAGAAGAAAAGTTTTATGGAAAAAGCACAACACCATTAATAATATATATTAACTTTTCGTGCATCTATCAGATACTCGCTACGCCCCATGAGCTTGCTTGTCAAGTCTGCATTTATTTGATCTCGGTTGTCCAAAACTGTTATTTAAGGACAGCAGCCCCAACTTCTGTTTTGTTGACAGCTTAAGGCTTGTTGTGGCTTTTATTTTGGATTTTTAGCTCAGTTCTACAGATTTCACCCTGCTCACTATTAATCATACCAATTTGCCACAACTTCATTAATGGCTGTTTCACTGCCTGGTCCCAAACCTGTAGATATATTTAGATCTAGATAATTATGCCAGGTCTAGTTTATAGTTTTATTTTACAATTATACAATCTCTATTTCATTCCATTAATTGTACAACGTGGTGGTATTTTGCCTGTTCTTTAAAAATCTGCACAAACTGCAGGAAGATGTGTCAACCCTTAAAACATCTAATTCTACAATTCAGTGAAAGTGCTTTTTTAAAATCAACATTGATTTTTTATGATTACATGCTCATAAAACTGCAATGACTTGAGATTTTGGATTGCAAAGCTTTACTCAAAGCCGGAAAGAGATGTTGTAATATTATGCTCGGAGATAGATGCTACTTACTGCTCAGAGTATCATACATTATTATATTCCAATGTACTTATTAACTCTGATTTGTAATAGGTCGCGTTATCTACATGAAAAGTTAAATGAATGAATAGCACTATTATTCGAAATTCTAGATTAGTAATAACCGACACAGTATTATATTTGAATGAGATCAAGGACCCCTACAGCTCCAGAGAGATTAAAAACCCTCACCATAAATGGAACTTTTTATCTTTTCATTGCAGCTATACAGAAATTCAGCACTTCAGTTCTCTGCAGTATTTCTTTTATATGTTTCATCTATTAATAACAACCCTCAAAGAAATGACACAAGGAGGGAAACTGGTTAGTAAAAGGGCTATTTTAAATCAATTATGATGTATGAAGAAAGGCAGGAGAGCTAATAACTGAGAAATAAATAACAAAATAAGAATTTTCAGAGTGTGAAACCACATTGAAATCAATTCAGAATGCACACACACACACACATATATATATATATATGTTATAAAGGTTGAGCCAGATGGCAAATTTCATTATCATTAAGGAAATGGAATGGCTTTGAAGACGGTACTAACAGAAGTGATAAAAAGCCAACTATATCAGTCCCAATTAATGTAAAAGCTTGTCAATGAAGAAAAGTCAACTTCATATGAATCGACTGTATTTCATAAAGCTTAAAGCCATAAACCTTGAATTTATCTCATCATTTTGTGAAAATATATTATGTTGTTATTAATTTCACAAAGGTTTATCTTTCATATTGATATATATATGCTCAATTCTCATTAGATTGATTTCTGATTATGAGCGCCGAGAGAAAAGCTTTGAAATAATTAAAATTTACAGGCACAAAAACAGTATGCACAACTTTCTTTGACAGATATTGATGCAAATATTCTATATTCTTTTTGTTTAAATGTTTGTTGTTATGGCTAATTTGTTCATGAAAATGGAAATTTTTTCTTCAAGGCTTTATATAGAATCGTACAGTAGTTTAAAGACAGAAATATGATGAAACAATCTTTTCAAGATATCCAAAATCTTCTGACATTCACTAGTAGTCAGGAAGCTTATAGCGCAAACACACAGTAATCAAACACAAACTTTTTCCAAACTCGTGTCGTGACTCTGTTTGACCTTTGCATGTGATTTGTTGTGAAGTTGTTATTGTTGTTCTCAGTTTGTCACTTCGGTCTCTCGGAGGAGATCTACACACAAACGGCATAATTCATGAGTGACTGTCAGTGACTAATAACCAGCTCTAGATACTAATAGACGCCTGTCAAACAGACACAGCACAGCAGATAATACTGCATAATGAACTCAGCATGAAGTAGACATCTCAATAAATGTATATTATATTAAATGTATATATACAGTATGTAATATGGCTTGCTATATCATATTAATACATAATGTTGAGTCCCATTTTATGTTTATATATATATATATATATATATATATATATATATATATATATATATATATATATATATATATATATATATATATATATATATATATATATATATATTAAATTTATGAGAGTATAAAGGCAATTATCTGGTGTTTGATCACTTTTCAAGATAAACTATCTTTTCAGCTTAAGAAAACATTGCAAAAGAGAAATTATTTAATTATTATTAAAGTGAAAAGTCATTATCAGAAATTGTTTTGTCTTTAATTTCAAGACAATTATATATATAAAAAATATATATATATATATATATATATATATATATATACATATATAATATATATAGGAAAAAAAACACGGTGTCTATATTATTAAACTTTAACTGTTCAGTTTTGACGATTCTATTTTGAAAATGTGGGTTCATGTAGTTTTAAAAAATGTAGTGTCATGCAGACAAAATATAGACAATAATTCATAATTAAATCTGATTGGTAGTGCAATGTATATGCATTTCTATCTCTGACTTGCACATGACATGTTGTTGCTGCACTTCCTGATTAATTAATACAAATTGGCCCACCAAACCATGAGTGTGTTAGGTGTGTGTGTGAGATGCTCCCCAGATGATGTAAATATGTATTTCAGTACAAAATGCAAGTTTTTAGAGGATTTAGCCATGTGACATTATAGATGCATTGTCTGATCTGCCTCTGTATATTTAATAGTCATATCGGAAGCAGGATACATAAGGGCGTGTTTATAACTGTTTCATCTTTTATGCTGAAAAGAAAAGCTTGTAAAGCCAGGTTGAGTTTTACTTAATAATGCTTATGACATACCTGCTGATCTGAAGTATACAAACACGATCTTAGAGAATATCAGATGGTAAAATTATTATTATACCCATAAATTATAATTAACATAACCAAAGGCAAAAACATTGAACCTGTACCTTTTACAATAAATGTAACATCAATTATTCAGCAGCAGTTGCAAAATTTCAGAAAATAAATTTCATTATTATCTAAACATGTGTTATGGATACCTTGTAAAAGACAAGAATCAAAGTGTGTTACGATGGGTGCTGTTTATAAGTGAGTCATGGTCACAAAAATATTTATTTGAAACAAAACACAGAATAGAAACAAACCAGCATTGAGGGCCACAAACAAACAAACACTTACTTAACAAAAGCAATAAGCAGAAGCAACACAGGGGAGTGGTAGCGTGGAGGGTGGACCAACAAGAGACGGAACAATGAAATCAGTGAAGAAAACGCGAAATAAGATTATCTAGATGAGGGAAACAATCAGAAAATAATCAGAAACAACTAGCATCAAATATACCAAAGGAGAAACCACAATAGGCTGAATCAAAACAAACCAGGTGCAAGGAGTAATACACAAAGTGATCAACCAATGAGAGTATTGGGGGCCGGGAAGGTGGGACAAAGACTTTGACTGAGAGAGAGACAAGAGACAGTGAACTGGAACACATGAAAATCCAAAAACAATGCATGACCTGCTGGGCGAATAAAAGTCCAGGGCTGTATCGCTTGAGGGTCCAGGGGGGGCTGCAGACAAAGTGGTTACATAAAATGATATATGACAAATTTAACAATGAACAATAGCAGCTTACATCAAACCACCAACTCCACTTCACAATTATTAACAATTGGTCAAACACTAAAATTGATATATATATGTACCATTATCCCTATTTGTAATTTTTGCTAATAACAAAAAATATCAAATATCTATAGTTGCACCAAAACAATGATTATTATATCTTAAAACATGTAGTTATGATACCTGTAAAAAGATTATCAATTAAAGTGTGTTATTTAAGGGTGCTGCCATGACAAGAGTTGAGGTCACAGTGCTTAATATTTGAAGAATAAAACAAAATCCAGCAATGAGGGCCACAAACAAAACAAACACTTACTTAACAAAACCATACAGCACCACACAGGAGGTAGCGTGGAGGGGAATCTAAATAAGAGACGCTAATAACAACTATAAAAGCGAAGAAAAAACACTGAACAAGATTAACTAGACGAGGAAAACCAATCAGAGTCATTCAGAAACAACCAGATTCAAACAATGAAGGAGAACCAATAAAGACAGGTTGGATTGAAACAAACAAAACCCAGTGCAAGTATAATACACAGAATCAACCAATGAGAGACAATGGAAGGTGGGGAGAAGACTTTGACTAAGAGAGCATTTAGACGGAATCTGGTTACATAGAAAATCTTAAATACTATGTGACCATACAGCTAACAAAAAGTCCAGGGCCAGGCGGTTGAGGGGTCCAGGGGGGTCAGTGATGTTAAGTTTTCATAAATAATAAGGCGACAAATTAACAATGAATAACAGCAGTTTATGATCTAAATCACCAACTCCCCACTCTGTTAATCATTAACAATTAGTCAACACTAAACACTGATATAGTATATAAAAAATTACTTTTGAACTCATTGTACCCTTACACACAACAAAAAATATCTAATTATTCAATAAATGCAATTTGGTAAATAATGTGATTATTATTATATCTAAAATATGGAAGATGATACCTGTAGCATAACTAGTGTGTTGATGATGGGTGCTGCTATGACATTATATCACAGTGTTTATTTATTTGAACAATTATAAAACAATGAGCTACAAATGTCAAACACTTCTACTTAACAAACCAACAAGCAGCATGCCACAGGGAGAAGGAGGGTAATCAACAAGAGAGACGCTGGGAACAATGAAGAACTTATAAAGGAAGAAAACGCCTGAACAAGATTAACGAGACGAGGGAAACCAATCAGAAAATAATCAGAAAACAATCAGACTAAACAAATGAAGGAGAACCACAAGACAGGGGCTAACGAACAAACAAAACCCAGGTGCAAGGAGTAATACACAGATCAACCATGAGAGACAAATGCTGTGACAAAGACTTGACTGACATAGATAATTTGGTGAGAACTGAACACATGAAAACTTAAACAATGGCGCATCTGCTGGCTGGGTTACAAAGTCCGTAGGCTGTATCGCTTGAGGTCCAGGGGGCTTTCCCGTGACAAAGCAGCTGAGATAGCTGAGAGAGGACAAACCTAACAATGAACAACAGCGCTGGTGATCAAACTACCAACCTAATTAAGTAATCACAACAAATTGGCCAACATTTGAAACACCGATATAGTATATAAAATTCATTAAACCTAATAGCCACAATAAATAAAAATATCAATTATCTGGTACAACAAAAATAATGACACATTTTAAACATGTAGTTAAGGATAATTTGTAAAAAGACAACATCAAAGTATTATGACAAGAGCGAGTCTAAAAAGTTTACGATGGAACAGAAACAGAAACAAAACCAATGAGGGCTATTAAACAAAAACAAACATTTTTACTTAAAACTAACAGAGGTAGTGGAGGGTGGATCAAGAGATGAACAATGAACTTATAAAGGAAGGCACTGAACAAGATTAACGTAGACGAGGAAACCAATCAGAAAATAATAAAAAACAATCAGGGACTAAACAATGAAGGGAATCAAGAAGTATAGGGGCCGGACTAAACAAATGAAAACCTATAAAAAGAGGACACAGTGTAATTCAACTCAATGAGAGACAATGGGAAGGTGGGACAAAGACTTTGACTGATATAGAGCACGAGACGGAACTGAAACACATGAAACTGCAACAATGGCGTATCTGCTGGCCATGAATAAAAAGTCCAGCAGAGCATGAGGTCCAGGGGGGGCGACAAAGTAAGCTTACATAAAATGACATACACAAATTTAACAATGAATAATAGCAGTTTATGATCGTAAATCACCAACTCCACTGGCAATTGTCAATTAGTCAACACTAAAACACTGAGAGAAGAAATGCTTTTGAACCAACAGCCTGCTATTAAAATATTTGTTTGGTTGAAGCAAAATTGCAAACAATGTGATTATTATATCTTAAATGAAGTTAAGGATACCTTGTAAAAAGACAACAATCTAAAGTAAGCCACATATGCCATGAGTCAAGGCTGCGTGTGTTTATTTATTTTGAAAACAAACATAGACAAAACAAAAACCAGCACGGTACAACAAAACAAATACTTTTACGAATAAAATCCGAACAAGAAAACGCTTAAATGATGGTGAGGGTAGCGTGAGGGTGGACCAACGGGAAGAGACGCTAAATACTGAACTTATGGAAAACGCGGAACAAGACGCACCAGACGAGGGAAACTAATCAGAAGTAACGCAGTTAACCAGGACTTAAAATGCCACAGAAACCACAAAGACAGGGCTGGACTGAAACAAAACAAAACCCAGGGCGGAGAGTAATACACAGTGATCAACCAATGAGAGACAATGGAAGGTGGAGCAAGACTTTTGACCGATACAGAGCACTAGACAGAACTGAACACATGAAAAATTTAAATCACGGCGGCGATCTGCTGGCCGGCTAAAAGTCCAGGGGCTGGTATGGCTGAGGGGTCCAGGGGGGTCATGACAAAGTGTTTTCATATAAATGATATATGACAAATTTAACAATGAACAATAGCAGTTTATGATCGAAATCACCAACTCCACTCGTTAATCATTAACAATTGGTCAACACTAAACACTGATATAGTATATAAAAATTACTTTGTTGCAAAACAAGATTTGATTGGTGTTGAGTTGGCAGAAGTGGCATCTGGCTAGCATGTCCATCACAGCGTGCTCTTGATAGATGCCAGATGAAGTCGGAGCCCACCTTGGTCTAGATGGGGACTTATTTATCAAGATGTATACCCCGAAAGTGTGGTTTTACAGTATATGAGAATTACGTTGTAACCCAAATCTGCAGATGTATTTATTAAAAATGTATGACTCTGAAAGGCAAAACAGGCAGTTACAGATTTAAGTTACACATTTATACCTTTATACACATTTATTTTGACATTACATTTTTATATTACTTTTAACATTAAGTTTCACATTTTAAAAAAAATCAGTATTACTGGATGAAACACCTTGGATGTAGTTAGCTACTTTTTCTTTGTAACTTGTACAGTATCTATCTGCTATATTGAAGCAAGAGTTTATAGATACTTTTCATCATAAGTAGTTTCTAAAGCCAAGACTTAAAAGTCGGTTGGCCGTTGAAGACGTTTCTCGAGGCAAATTTAATTAACTGCAGTACAGCGAGGCTGAATGACAGCTGAATAATAGCCTTCAGACCAGTCAAGGAGCCACTTCGACTTCAGCTTAAATTGCAGGTTTGTTCCATCAAAGTCTTGATATGGTCATGAGACGCTTTTCAAAACATACCAAGACAAAAACGATTTCAGGGCCTGTTGAGAAATTACTGTCTTTATATTGTGACTAGCAGTTGAAGAATTTATAAGTATAAAATGAGAAAATGATAAATGATGACACGAACAACAATTAGAGAAATTACGCTATATCAGGAATGACTAAAATTAAATGTTTAAAGAGCCATTTTTCCAGTCAAAGATTAAGCGTAGTCCAAGCCTAACTTTGACTTTCAGTGGTAAGTCGCCATTGGTACTGCAACTTAGTCCAATACTAGACTTTATCCATGTCCAAGAAACCAGCCTGTAAAGGAAGAACGCAGACAATGCGATTTTTTGTATTTGTTAGTTAATATATGCATACACACATATATATTTAAGGATTTTTTAAATCAGAATTTCATTTTCCCGTGAGATTTAGCATAGCCTCTTGTAAGACAAAAAATGACTGATCGACTACAGTATCCACTTGCCCCACATTGCATGAGCAATTTCATTTTTCGGGTTAATGTGTCATAAATTAATGATAAGCCGTTGCTGGCGCACTGAGGTTTGAGGGCATGACCAAAAGCCGGATAGATAATTTCACCATTTCACACTTCAATTTTTAATGTCATCGCTTAATCCCAGAGGACCGACAGGATTACAAAGCCGTGCAAAACTCCAGAAATGAAATATATAAATGAAATATACCAGTGTTGCGGAGTACCTACACACAAGTGGCTCAGTTACTTACTTAACTACTGTTTTCAGTAGCTTATCAGTAAAGATAAAAGTAACTACTTTTAAATGTGCAAATAGTGATGTAACATGGCAAAATGCTACATTATTACAAATGAAAAACTTTTCAAATATCAGGTGCTTCATTTGCAGGGGTGGCATCTGATTGGCTACTGTACCAGCGAGTAGCACACTCATTGCATCACAACACGCTCCAGGCAGCTGCGAGATGAAGTCAAAAGATGGAAGGGGACTCCTTCCTCAGACTTCACCTAGCAGCTGCCAAGAGTGTGCTGTGATGCAATAAGCAGGTAGTCAATCAGATGCCAACGCTGCCAATCCACACCATTCAGAAGCTAATTTGCAAAAAAGTAATTTTATATACCATAAATGAGTAGCTACAATACTTTCGCAAAATTGCTATTGTCACAGATTAATTGTTCAATTTGACATGTACCTTTTATATGAAAATGCTATTTGTGATAATTGTCTTTTCACAAGGTATTGTAGCTCCATGTTTAAGATGTGACGGGCACCCGCTAGTTGGAAATAGTCGTCTTTGTAAAGAGAGAAAAAGTAACAGCATTGTTTTTATAACAATGTACTGTTTTGTCACGCCATATCGCTATCTGTTTTCAAAATAGTTACTTTTTAAGCTACAATGTAGCTTTAAAAGTAGTTAAGTTAGTAGCGTTGCTCGTATAGGCCTAAGCTAGTCTCCAGTAGTCAAATTGCTTAGTCTAAAACTCAACCTTCAACGCGAATGCCGGCTGTAATTTTCCCGAGCACATGTTCTGCAAATTCACAAATCACTGCTCCCTGGTTTCAGATCCAAACTCGTCGTTTGTCTCTGCCAACACGAACAGCGACGATTCGTCTCCTCCACCTTCTTTTTACGTCCGTACACTCGTATTCCGAGCCAGATTTAACGCCGACATAAATATCAGCGCTGAGTCTCTCTCGGTAAAGTGAAGGCTGTTGAATGGATGATTAACTTTGGATTACCATAGACTAATTTTCCCATTTGTTTCCGCCGTCGGTTGGCGGTTTTTTGCTGACAGCTAGATGGAGACTCCGGCACTGGCCTTTTATAAAATGCAGGAGAAAAAACACTCCAGACGAAATGCGTTTAGTGTCAATTAAGTCTGTGTTACATTTCAGTGGACGTTAAATGCAAAAACTCAATAAAACTAAAGCGGCCTAATCAAATATTACGGCGCGTACAGACGCTTTGGAGAAACACTTTAGCGGATTTCTAAGAGCTGTGGCTCTGTGTTTTCTAGGTTTTAATCTGGTTAGACTTCAGATCCTCTCGTGTACAAAGCAGAAGCAAAATGATATATATGTTACCAACAGGCACTTTTTATTGCCGGAGGTACATAAAAAAAAAACCCAAAAACATTTGATATCTAATATCCAAGTGCTGTTGTCTTGTACCAAACACATGGCATCAGTACAGTTTAAGTTAAAACACAGCCTGGTACGAAGGAAAAATAATCAGACTTGAACATAAAATCTCAATACATAAAGTCATAACTTAAAAAAAAATCTTTCAGAATGTACATTCAGAATTAAATTTGCAGTAATTTATAAAGCTAAATCTAATGTTACATTTTCTCACTTAAACTTTAAAATAAAGTGTAACATTTTTGCATTCTTGTTTTTAAGTATAAAAACATGACATGCAATTTTTTGCATGCATACTTAAAAAAACAACATTTTTGGAAATTTCTACAGACAGTGCTAAGTATGGTAGACTTAAACAATAAAACAATAAACAATAAAAAACAATAAAATAAAACAATAAAACAATAAAAATACAAAAATGTTGCACTATATTTTTAAGTATACCTTACTTAACATTGTATGTCATTTTAACTGAAGAGTAAACCGATGTGTGTTTACTTACAAAATATATTTGAAAAATTAAAAATTATCCTTAAAATTCTTAGAAGAATATGGGTAATAATTTAATTAATACTACCACTACTAAGACTCCTAATATTATTAGAACTCCTATTTTGGAATTAACAATGTGGGAATGTAATAATAAATGGAAATTTTATATTAAGAAAATATTAAATATATTTGTCTACATAAGTACAGATGAAATGCGCAGGAAAGAATATTCTTAAAGCCTTACAGTGAAGTTAATACATTATTAATTGTATTAACTTCACTGTAAGGCTTTAAGAATATTTTTTCTTTCGCATTTCATCTGTACTTATGTAGACAAATATATTTAATATTTTCTTAATATAAAATTTCCATTTATTATTACATTCCATTTTAAAGCATATGTGGTGGATACTATACAGTAGTCCAATTCCACACAATCATTGCAGGAGAAAGTACAGTTGTACGTTTATTTTGTACATCTCAAATTAAGCTTCAGTGCTGTTCAAACGTGGCGAGGACGACCGCGATGATGAGGGAGGCTTTTGTTCCCTTTGCGATCATTCCGATTTCCTTGACGACGAAGCTGTGCCTTTGAAACGAGCTTCGTCTTCATCGCCTCTGTAAACAGGAATAAGTGTCATTTGGCATCCATTGTGTGGTTTTTGAAGTCGTCGGGAGAAAAGACGAGTCCGCTTTCTCTTTGTTTCACTTTTGCGTTTGAAGGCCTTTGAGACTCGGCGAATATGCAGCATCAGTGGGGATACTTTTATTTTATGGTTTGTTTTTTTTTGTTTTTTGTTTTTCTTTTAAATCTTTGCAGTGCTACTGCATGAACTAGATGTTCTAGTGTTCTGTATGTGCTTTTGTTTGCTGGAATTCAGTAGTGAAAAACACAGCTGAGATTCAAAGAAAGCAGTTTGAGGTTAATCTGCTGGCTGAGTTTCATCATGTTCAGGTTCACATAAAAAGTATAATAAAAATAAAATCTGGCTAATCAGGTGTTGGTCAAAATAGTTAATATTGGCATGCAAAGATGGTTTGGCACCAAAAGCCCTAAACCTAAACCTAAAATATGTACATAACTCTACATAACAGTAAAAAAAAAAAAAGCAAAAAAACAAACAAACAAACAAAAAAACCTAACCATAATCTAATCCCAATTCTAAACAAATTGATAGTGCAACAATAAATCTAAACCTAACCATTTTGAATGTTATTAAAAATGTAAATCCTTAACATAATCCTAATCCTAAACCAACTGATAGTCTGATATTAAGAATAAACCTAAATTAAACCCGACTAAGATTAATCCTAATCCCAAATAAGATGATAGTTTAATACTAAATCTAAATCTAATCATAATCTAATTCATACTCATTATTCACACTCAAAACTTAAATCTGACCATAATCTCATCCTAATCCTTAATCAGAAGATACTCTGCCAATGTATCTAAACCTAATCATAATCTAATCCAAAATTTATACCATAATTATTATCCAGATGATACATAGCAGTAATCTAATCCAAAATGTAAACATGACCATAATATAATCCTAACTTTAACTATTCCAATCTTAATTTACACTACCTTCCCATTCAATGTTCTTTCTTTATTTTCATTGCAATTTACATCGTAGATTCTCACTAAAGGCATCAAAACTATGAATGAACTGTGTAAGGGCTAGGAGAAGGAGAGTGATGGAGTGCTGCGCCACATGGCCTGGCCTCCACAGTCACCTGACCAAATCCAATCGAGATGGTTTGGGATGAGATGGACCGCAGAGTGAAGGCAAAAGGGCCAACAAGTGCCCAGCATCTGTGGGAACTCCTTCAAGACTGTTGGAAAACCATTTCAGGTGACTACCTCATGAAGCTCATCGAGAGAATGCCAAGAGTGTGCAAAGCAGTGATCAAAGCAAAGGGTGGTTATTTTCAAGAATCTAAAATATAAAACATGTTTTGGGTTATTTCACGCTTTTTGTTTACTACATAATTCCATATGTGTTCATTCATAGTGCCTTCAGTGAGAATCTACAGTGTAAATAGTCAAGATAATAAGGAATAAAACATTGAATGGAAAGGTGTGTCCAAACTTTTGACTGGTAGTGTATATGATGGTGCAAAACAGTATTAAAAATAAACCTAAACATAATCTGATCCTAAACTTAAAGCTGAACATAATTTTATCCTTAACTGGCCACAATCTTGTCCTAATTCTAAACCAAGACAGTAACCTTGTTTAGGATTAGGATTACGTTATTGTCTGGTTTAGATTGTGACCAGACTATGGCCTGGTTTAGAATTCAAAATCAGGACATTATTTACTTCTTATCCTAAACCAGATGATAGTTTTATTTCAACTTTATTTACACTTTACCTTAACCACTATGTGATCCTAATCCTTAATTTGACTATAATCTACTCTGACATAAATAAGATAATATTCTAATAATAAAACCCTATCTAACCATAATCTTATTCTAATCTTAAATTTAGCCATAGGGTTTGTCTGTGTGATTGATGGCTCTCATCTTGTAGATCTGTTAAAAAATACATTGACAAAATCACAATTTTGGTAAATCCTGCATCTCTAATTCTAACATCTGAAGTATTCTTGCTTATATTTATATGACATACATGTATTTGGAGTGATTTACATTTCTTAATGACAGAAACAGTGTTTGTGGAGTTATTCGAAGTTAATGGTCTTCATCAGGAACCTAGCTGAAGTGTTTTTCGGAGGTGGAGAACAGCCAAATTTGGCTTCATAGGGTCTTGGATGTTTTAAAAATCTTCTATTCCAGGTCACCAGCGTACTTTGTCATTCTAAGCTCTTGGGCTTCTAGTCACAGCACAGAGGTGATTCAGATAGAGCGTGATGAAGTCTGCGGAACCGAGCGTACGGCAACATTTTTCTGTTTTCTCTTGTTTTGCTGGTTTTGCTCTTATCTCTCTCTGCGCTACACGTTTTCAGAACCCCGCTTTCGCGAGTCGTATGTTTAAAGTCCATTATCAATCCTCGACGTGTGAATTAACTCGGTTTGAGATTCCGCCTCCCGGGTGGAGGATTTGGCCCCGAAACCGGATCGGCCATTGTGTTGTGCTGTTTTGTCACCGGGAACGCGAACAGCAAGGTTTCGGCTCAGTGCTGCAGCGATTACGAAGTCCTCTGTTCCCGAGCTCTTTCAGAGTTTGGGAGATAAATATCCTGGCGTTTGTTCCTGCACGCTGACCCTCTCTCCTTTCTCAATAACGCTAACACAAATCGGCACTGTTAATTGAAAAATAATGGAATGTGGTGCTGTTAGTGTCGTAATGTTCTGCTGGCTGTAATCTATAAAGTGCTGAAGCGTTCTGCTCCATCTGTACGATGTTTTAGTCTCTCCAGTTTCGCAGTTGTTTCTTAAAAGTATGAATTATACACACACATTCTAAACATAAGTTTAAGGCAAATGTAACCCTAAAATGTATTATAATCCTAATTCAAATTCTTAACCTGACCATAATCCAATCTTTTCCTAAACCTGACCTAAATCTCATTCGGTTCCAAACCAGACCGATCAGAAATCGTAATCCAATTTTAATTTTACACCTAGCCATAATCTAGTTATAATCGTAAACCTAACCAACATTCAATCTTAAACTTGGTCATTATCTAATCCAAATTTTAAATCAGACTATAATCTAATCCTAATCATAAACCTGCCTGTAATGCAACCACAAACCTAAACAAAATCCAATACTAATACTAAATCTGAATAAAGTCCAATTCTTACTCAAAACCTGTTCAAAATCTAATCCCAATCCTAAAACTAACCATGATATAATTGACCCTAAACCTAACCAGCATCTAATCCTAAATCTAAAGCTGCCCATAATCCATTTTTAAACATAAACCATAATCAGATCCTAACCATAATACTGATCATAACCTAATACTAATACTAAACCTAATCATAATCTTATCTGTAACCTAACCTGGATCATAATCTAATCATAATAATGAAACAGATTATAATTCAATCCTAACCCTAACCCTGATCATAGTATAATACCAATAATAAGCCTGATATTGATCCAATCCTAATCATTACCCTGATCATAATCTAATCCTAATACTAAACCTGATCATAATCCAATTCTAACCCTAACACTGGTCATAATCTAATAATAATAATTCAGAACCAGACTTTTAGTTTGATGTTAAACAAAACCTAACATATCTAATCCTGACCATAATCTAATCTAGCCAATTTCTAATCACTTCATAATCCAGGACCTACAGTCTCATCTTATATTGTTACTAAATCTAATCCCCTAACAACATCAAAAGAAGTCATTACAAAAGGTATAAACGCTGAAACTCTAAATATTTTTATCCTGTTAGCATCAGCAAATATGCAGACTGTACTCTAATGTAAAACACAGAGCAAACAGGCTTTTTAAATGTATTCTATAAATCAGTAAAATCCCTGCATGTCAGGCAAGTTCTTACAAGGCCTTACCAAGCATTCCTCGGTGAAACACGGCCAACACGAGAACAATATGCAATGCACAAAGCAGCCGGAGTGAAAATATGACTTCTATCGGCAAACAGGAATGAAATGTCATCTCGCCTCATAGGTTGTTGCCATAAAATAAACATGAAAAAGCGACGCAGCGGCGGCGGAGTTGGGGTTATTATGCTGGCCTGCGGCGCTGCGCTGACCTGAATTACTGAGTCGTTTTGTTATCGCTAAGTATGTCATATCCTTACCACACTCCTTAGGGTTACACGCGGCGCCGGGGTGGAGGACGTAATTATTGCGTGCCCTGAAGAGTGACTATTTTTTTAATACCCCATGTCTTCGCACCCATAAAAAGGACGTTAATGCACTTTTGCTCCGAAAGCAGAACCCCTTCTGATGCCTGACCCAGTTCTGCGACAACGAGTAAGCTTAAAGACCAAGAAAGCGGCGTAATTGCTAAAATTACGTTTGTAGGATTAAGCCACTCTTTCCAAGGATCCGGTGACGTGTTTTTAGGGAAACGGGCAAAAGTTAAACAGGATTTGCTTTGTGTGTCAGCAACAATGTGGAAAGAGAGAAATATGGGAAATTTCAGTATTTACTTCATAAATTTCACTCCATTCTAAAGTTAGCTAACCTAAACTTAACCATAAGCTAACCTTAATTCTAAACCCAACCATAATTTAATCATAACTGGAAACCTGAAGATAATATTGTTATAATCTTAAATTGTATCCTAAACTGTATACAAACCTGACAAAAATCCAATCCTCACAATTAACCTAAATATAATCTTATCCTAACACTAATTCTAAACTTGTTCATGATCTAATCCCAAACGTAGTTCTAAACATAAACATAATTTCATCCTAATACCAAATCCAAACCTGACTATAATCTAATCCAAATCCCAATTGTAAGTATAACCATAAACCTATCCTAATCCTAACCATAGCCTAGTTCTAATTCTAATTCTAAACCTGACAATAATATCATTCTATTCATAACCCAAAATCTAATCCCATTACTGCACCTGACCATAATTCTAAACCTCATGATAATATATTCCTAATCTCAATTCTAAAACGGACAATAATTCAATTATATTCCAAAAACTAACCATAATCTAATTCTAGTCCTAATTCTAAATATGAACATGATCTAGTCCTAATTCTAAACCTAACCATAATCTAATTCTAGTCCTAATTCTAAAACTGACCAAAACCTAATGCTAAGCATAAACGCGATCATAATCTAATATAACCATAAACCTAACCATAACTTAATCCTAAACCTTAACCTAAACTATAATCTAATCTCGATGCTAATTATAAACTTGTCCATAATCTTATACTTATTCTATAATCTAATCTAACCATAATCTAAACCTAATCCTATTTCTCAATTTAATCATAATATAATCCTAATTCTAAACCTGGCTATAACTTTGAATCTATCATTGAATCTTACTCCCTATGGCTGACCAAAATCTAACATAATACAATTCTATGTATATACCTAAAACCTAACCAGAACTCTAAACCTGACCATAATCTAATCCTAATACTAAAATTGCCTAAAGACTAACATTAACCCTAAACCTCACCTATTCTAATACTAAACCTGAACATAACATAATCCTAAATATAAACCTGACTGAGATCTAACCATAACTCTGAACCTGACCAAAATCTAAACCTAATACTAAATTTGCCTAAAATCTAACATTAACCCTGAACGTGTACTAATACTAAACCTGAACATATATCAGTTCTAAACAGATCTTGAAGAGGAACACACATTTATTTCCTGCATCCATGAAAAGACGTTAATGCACTTTTGATCTCAAAAGCAGAACCTTTTCTGATGCCTGACCCAGTTCCACGACAACTAGTGAGCTTAAAGTCTGAGAAAGCGGCGTAATTCTTACAATTCTGTTTGTAGGATTAGGACGCTCTTTCCAAGCAAACTGGTGATGTATAGTCCATAGTGTGTGTAATCTAGGCTGTTTTCACCAGGCCCAGCTATCAGAAGTATTGCGTAAGCAATGCTCACAATATGCTTCTGTTCACTGTTTATAGCCTCACAACGCTTTTACCGGGAAATCTGCATGCATATGACGATGTAGATCTCTCCTGAGGTGAATATCGGAGGGGTCAGAACACAAGGTTACCGTCGGCTCTTTTCTGTACCTGCTCCTTTTTCCTCCTCCTCCTCCTCTTTGTCTTTGAAACTGTCTCTTAAAATATTCATGAATTCGGTGCAGTTTACATAAAGTGTAAAGCTGCTGATTGGTGGTGTTACGGCAGCGTCTGACCCGTATTAGTGTGCAGGGCTCCAAGCGAACAGGCAAGGTTACAGCGCTGTGGACGGAATTAAAAAGCAAACGGGTTCCACCAGAGTTCCCCGAATTTACAATGAAGTGTAATTTCAGAGGTGAGGAAACCCGGCTGGAACATAATCCTGCCAGCCTTTTGTTGTTCTACTTGTTTAGTCAAGGGGGTTGAAACAAATTGTTAGTTTATCTGGATTCTGGAGCAAAACTGTTTTGAGCCTAAAACCAAAAACTGAAACCCAAAACAGCTATGCCGTTTTTCAACATTCCTTTCCAAACAAATCCTAATTCTAAACCTAACCACAATCGATTAGTAATCCTAATTCTAAAATGAACTATTATCTATTAGTAAGCCTAATTCAAATTTAAGCATAATCCTAATTCTAAACCTGACCATAATCTAATTCTAATCCTATTACTAAACCTAACCATAATCTAATTATAATCCTAACTCTAAATCTGACCATAATCCAATACTAAATTTAAATGTAATCTTACTCTATTCCTAATCCTAATTCCAAATTTGAGCAAAATCATACTTCTAAACCATAATCTAATTATATTCCTAATTCTAAATCTGACCACAATCTAATGAAAATCCTTATACTAAGCCTGACCATAATCAATTAGTAATCTTAATTCTAAATTTAAGCATAATCCTGATTGCAAACCTGACCATAATCGAATGAAAATCCAAACTTCAAACCTAATAATCTATTAGTAATCCTAATTCTAAATTTAAGAATAATCCTAATTCTAAACCTGACCATAATCTAATCAAAATCTTAATTCTAAACCTGACCATAATCTAATCAAAATACTAACCTAATTTTAATTTTAAACCTAATCGTAATGTATTCCTAATCCTAATGCTAAACTTAAGCATAATCATACTTCTAAACCTAACCTAATCTAATCCTAATTCCAAACCTGATCATAACCTACTCCTCAACCTAAACTTGAACACAATTTATTCCTATACACATTCCTGACTAAAGAATAGCACTAATTCCACACATGAGCATAATCTAATTTTAACAATAAATGTCTTTCAATATTCATGTCCAAAAAAACCCACAAAAAACAAGTTAATAAACATGTTTAGTAATAATACTAATGCTAAACCTGAACCTAATTCAATTCTAAACTTAAACAGATCCTGAAGACAGTTAATGCACTTTTGTTTCAAAAGCAGAATCTTTTCTGATGCCTGACCCAGTTCTGTGATAACTAGTGAGCTTAAAGCAGTATAATTACTACAATTATGCTTATAGGATTAGGACGCACTTTCCAAGTCACCTGGTGATGTGTTCGTAGTGTGCATCATCTAGCTGTTTTCACCGGGCCTGGTTAAACTGAACAGATCCTGAAGGGGAACATTTCAACACCCATAAACGGACATTAAAAGTAACATTCATTCATTATCCCATAATCCCAACTGGGGTTGCGGGGGGACTGGAGCCTATCCCAAGAACTTCGGCCGCAAGGCGGGGACCAAACCTGGGCAGGCGCCAACACACCGCAGGTCACACACACTCACGCAATCACACTCACATTCACACCTTACAGGGCCAATTTAGACTCGCCAATTAACCTATATTGCATGCTTTTGGACTGTGGGAGGAAACCGGAGAACCCGGAGAAAACCTATGCAAATTCCACACAGAAAGTCCCCACGGCCAACCCGGGGCTTGAACCCAGGACCACCCCCCACACCGAAAGGCCCCACACTTGTTAAAAGTAACAGCGCTACATTTTTTTTCAGCCGCTTATTAGTATCGGAACTACTTTTAAAAAATTGTGACTTTTCAAGTGCCAAAACTCTACATCAGTCAAAAGATGTTTTTTTTTTCAACTAGCATGTTAGTGATTGAGTGTTTGTTGAATTGCCAGAAGTGGCATCTGATTGGCTACCTTGCCCACATGGCACACACTTATTGCATCCCAGCACACTGGATGGAGTCCACCTTGGCTGAAATGGAAGCAAGAATTTGTGGCCATGAAACAGCTTGGATGAAGCTTGCAGTGTAGCTAACTATGATATTAAAACAGAGGCTTGTTGTATATCTTAGATACGTTTAATCAGAGGTAGCTTGTAGTTTAATAAGCCATTTAAAAGTATCTTCTAAAACATAGTTGACAAAGCAATTTTAATTAAAATAATTTGACAAATGCCAGTCTCTACTAAGCTGTGGGTTTCAATAATGTGTATTTGACACTGGTGCTTTAAGGTTTGGGGCAGGTGGGAGCGGAATGCTACTTTCACACCAAGAGCTCCTAAAGCTGTAAAATCGCCGAAAGTAATTGCCTTTCTATTGACAAAAGCGACAAGAGTGATAAAAGCAACAAAAGCCACAAGCGTCAAAGTTTGGGCGACTAGAGGGACACAAAAAAGTTGAAGACAGCTTAACTTTATGCAAATTTGTTATGACGCGTTTCGGCTGTAAACGTCAGGCAACCAATTGGAATGTAGGTGCTCTTCTCTTGCGGGGATCCCAGAGAACATACTCAGAAACGTAGGTTCCTACCGTACTTTTGTTCTGATCAAAATGAGGCAATCACAGGGCATCCTGCTCTTCCTCCTCCTCCTCTTCTTTCTCCTCCTGATCCTCCTTATCCTCTCCATCGTTCTCTTCCTCCTCTTCTTTTTGCTCCTCTTCATCTTTCTCATCCTGCTCCTTTTCTTTTTCCTCCACTTCCTCCTCATTTTCCACTTCCTTATCCTCCTCCTCCTCCTCCTCCTCCTCCTTCTTCTGTGGCTCATCCTCTTCTTTTTCCTCCTCCTCCTCCTCCTTCCTACACCATTCCTGTTCCTCCTTCTACTCCTGCTTTTCCTCCTCCGCTTCCTCTTCCTTATCCTCTCCCTCCTTCTCTTTCTCTTCCTCCGCTTTTCCCTACCTTTTGTCTTTTGTTTCTTCTTGCCCTCCCACCCTCCTGCTCCCCATTCCCTTCTCCTCATCTTTCTCTTCCTTCTTCTCTCCCTCCTTCTCTTCCTGGTCTATTTTCCTCTTTCTCACCCTGCTCCTCCTTTTCCCTCCTCTTTTTCCTCTTTGTTTTCTTCTCTCTCCTTCTCTTGTTCTCCAAAGCTAGCAAACTTTACAGAATTTAGGTAACTGTTCTCGACTGTAATTTGATCGGTTAGCCTCTGCTTGTCCAGACCTCTTGTATTTGAGTATCTCATACAGTTTTTTGGACGGCTGGGCAACAGCAACAACACAACACAGCACATCTTATTGGCACTGGCTACCGCTCCTTTAAGCAAGATCTAAAGGATTCGAGAATGACATCATGAGTGACAAGGCGACAAGAGCAAACAAAATATTTTGACAGCAATGCTTTTTCAGCGTCTTCAGTGATTTTACAGCTGTAGCAGCTCTTGGTGTGAACGTAACATTAACAGTAAAGAAGTTGCTCCCATGATCGAGAGATTACCAGTTCAAGTCTGGTAAAGGTACCACCATTTACACCAAGAGATGTAGGACCAGGGCATCTAGGATTGTTAAAGACTCGGCTCAGCCCCGGAAATGGACTTTTTCATCTTCTGAACTCAGGCAGAAGGTTCCGCACCATCACGGCCAAAACAGAGAGACTCAGGAGGAGTTTCTATCCTCAGGCCATCCATCTTTTAAACAAGGACATGTCTTTTTTCAATGCCTAATTTGTCATTCACACTGCCTCTTAAATTCCCATATTGTTATGATCAATATACTTCTGCCATATTTCACTGTCCAAATATTACATGCTCCTTGTCTGTCTGCTAAAATGCTACTGTTTAGCATTCACTGTTCACTGCTGTGGCTGCTCCACGCTTTAAAAACAGTCTCATTGCACGTGTTATCTGTCTGCAGATTTTTGTACTCAGGTTAACTTATTGTAATATAAGAAATAGTTTATTTATCTTTATTCTATTCCCCTATCTCCTTATTTTAAGTTTAAGTTTGTGTATTGTATCTTTTTTATTATCTTTTATTATATATATATATATATATGTATATATATATATATATATATATATATATATATATTTTTTTTTTAATTAATTTTTTTAATTCTTTGCCTACACTGCACAGTCAAAAGAAGCGGATCAGGATACATTTCACTGCATGTTGTACCTGTATAATTTGCATGTCACAAATAAGAATCTTGAATCTTGAATCACTGAGTTTTACTCATGAGCAAGGTACCATCCCCCCAGCACTGCTCTCTGTGAGTTTGCCAAAACTGCCCTTCTTCTTCACAGGTAAGGTCAAATGCAGCGGTCAGATTTGGTTGTGGTGCACTGTGTGCCGTGCTATGTTCACAATGACAAATAATCACTCACTTCACTGAATTAAAAGCTCCAATCAATAAAGCCAGTCATAGAGAGTCTCTCATCCTCTAGCATCAGTGCCACTTTCTTTTGAACCCTCCTGATTACTGCTTTCAGGAATTGCGTCTACGAGCTAACATGGTGATATCAAAAAGACGGCTTCTATACCGCCGAAGCATGCATTATTTCATCGAGAACGCATAAATGGAGGCGTGCTGGGATTACGATACAAGCGAATAAAGACTGGGTTATTCATCGAGATGAAAGAGAATATGAGTGATGCTGCCAGAAGCGTTGGCCTTTAATGCATGTTAAATGGATTCATATCAGTGGCTCTTCTATAGTTGCCATGTACCGTTGATCCATAACGCAGCTGTGAATTATTGTGTGAAAGAAAGATAAGATGGCATGCAGGAGGAGAAGTAGAAGGTTCTAGATTGTTGCTCGCTCACAGGGCACGTTTCCCATCACTCTTATTAAAGGAGCGTCTGAATAACAATGAATGGAAGCTAATTAGCCAACAAACACGTCTTTTGGGGAAAATTGTATGTTAGATCTGAAATGTTGTTCCTCATTTACACACCTGAAGACACCTGCACCTCAAGGCGTCGTCATCATCATCATCATCATCTGTATCATCAACTTCGCAGTCATCTTGAACCCATATGGTGAACTTTTTGTACTTTTACTTTCGAAAACTTTGTGCAAATGTGGTGCCTGTTCAATGTTTGGAACCATCTCCGTAAGAGAGACGGTACCAATTCTGCAGTATAAAATGTCAATAATTTCCTCAACCATCTACTGTTTCTACATGTGCACTCGTTCCTGTGGGAGTCTCTGTGTCCGATCTCATCTCTTCTCACAGAGAGAAAAGTGAAGAAGGAAGGGAGGTAGAAGAAGAAGAAAGAAAAGAAAGAAAACGATGTGAGAAACCCCCACCGGTAGTTACTGTAACGACTGGATGGTGAACTCTGCCGTTCTCTCGGCCTCCCTCTCCTCTCTCGCTCTCCCTCTCTCCGCCTGAGTGCTGAGCTGTCGGCTGGAATAATGTCATCGTTTAATGCTGCTGCTGTGTGTGTGTGTATGAATTTTGCAGAGGGCCCCCGAGTCCCCAAATCCCTGAGTCCCTGAACTCCGGCCCCAGTGACGTCTCGGCAATGCCGCTCAGATCCATCATAACCTTTAATTGCCTCTCCTCCTTTTTACAGAGTTAACACCTGGAGAAGTGCTGCGGTGGAGGAGAAGGAGGAAAAAGAAGAGGAAGAAGGAGGATGTAGAGGGGAGTAGAGAAGAACTCTTCCACTTCTGGCTCCCCTCTATTTTCTCCTTCTCCGCTGCCTCTTCCACCTCTTCCTGTTCCTCCACCTCCTCTCTCTCCTCCTTTTTCTCTTGTCCTTATCATCTCCCTTCTTCTTCTTCCTCCTCTTTCTCTTACTGCTACTCCTCTTTTCCTTTTCCTCTTCATTGTCTTCTCCTTCCTTCTCTTGCTCCTCCTCCTCTCCCATCCTCCTCCTCCTCCTTGACCTCTTCCTGTCGCTCTTTCTACTCATGCTCTTCCTCCTCCTCTTTCTCCTTTTCTTTCTTCTCCTTTTTTCTTCCTTATCATTTTCCCCACTCTTTCTTCTCCTCCACCACCATCTGCTCTTCCTCCTCCTCTTTTTCCTCTTATTCCTTCTCTCCTGCTCTTCCTACTCTTCTTTTTGCTCCTCTTCATCTGTCTAATCCTGCTACTCCTCTTTTTCCTCTTCCTTATCCTGTCATGTCGTTACTTCTACCTCCTTCTCCCCCTCCTCCTCCTCCTCCTTTCTCATTGTCCTCCTTCTCCTCTGGGTCCTCCTCCTCTTTTTCCTCCTCCTCCTCTCTCCAACTCCTCCTCTTCCTGGTCTTCCTGCTGCTCCTTCTCTTCTTCTTCCTCTTCCTCTTTCACATCCTCCAGCAGGTTGTGGTGATTGGGTTCTGAGCATCAGTGTTACACTTTTACACTCCACGCTTCCTCTTTACAGCTGGAGAAGATGAAGAGCTCTCAGCAGCTCTCTCAACTCCCACATGGAAAATGAGCCACTGCTTTAGAAAATCATCAACGGTAGTCTGGGATCCTGCACTTAACGCTGACCGCAGCAGGGGCCGAGACACGGCTCAGAGTAGCGAAGGAACAATCATTTTCGCTGTGTGGCCAAGCCATGTCAGTGGTGAGCCATTTTCAAATTCCTCCACTGTGGCATTCCAGAATGAAATGTACAAAAAGTAATCATAAAGTCAACCAACAAAACATGCTTAGCTATAATAGTTGGAAGTTAAAAAGTATTATTGACGGGCAATCGACCGAAAGTGGCATCTGTGGATTTAATGCCTGTATTCATATGATTACTGGTCATAATCTGATATTGCATTGTTCACTGTTAAAGTTGTTGTATTGTTAAAATGAAAATATCGTAGTGTGTGATAATTGTTGTTTTACAAGGTATCGTAGCTACACTTTTACGGTGTGCTGGGCAATAAAATAATCACTTAATTTGAAATTTAGTGAAAATCAACAGACTATCCATAAAATCTGTCCTGAGAATTATCTTCATTTTCTACACTTCTACACCCTGAGTAAGCATTGTTGCTCAGCAGTTCCTTCCAAATTTGATGTTTAGTTTATTTATTTTATATACTTATAAACTACTCACTGTCTTTATTCAGCTGTGGACCACCTTACCTTTGAAGATCTGGACTTGGACCTGATCATAAATTATTTGCTTCACTGACTGGTCAAATTCGCAAATTTCACTTCTGCCCTTCTATCTTCACACATCTTGTTATTTTATTTTAATTTATTGGTTTTCTAATCGCTTAAAAGCACTTACATTTCTTCTAAAATCCAGAATTCCTTTCTGACATTTTTCTTTATCTACAGTTGCCTCACTTACTCTACCAACCTTACATGACATCATAGGTTCTTGGTTCTTTTTGCTATGCCAGCAAAGTTGTCAGTTGCCAATTTGGAGCCGGTGCCACCTTTTTCCACAAAAAAAAATAGTGCCTGTGGTGAAAAATTGACTCAGAACTGGCACCAGATGTCTTTCAGTGGCTCTGTAACAAATTGCAAACCGGCACTGGCATCATAGTAGCAGAAAAGATGTAGGTCTGTGCCCATTTACAAATAATGAACAATTTTTGTCCCTTAATGCTACAGTCAACATGGAAAGATTTTCGCCACTGGCACAAAATTGAAAAGTGGCACGGGTCCCAAATTGGGAACTGGGACTGGAACAGAGACAGCACCAATTCCAGTGCAGTTGAAAAGAGATACATGTGTACCTTTTACAAATGTAACAAAAATTTGTCCTAAAAGATGTAGTCAGCAAACTCTTTTGCCAATTAACAAAATTGAAATGTGAAGGGCCTCAAATTAGAAGAGGCACCCATACAGAACTGGCACTAACCAGTGCAGTGGAAAACTCATTTATAGTTGTCCATTTACAGATGTTTACAAATTGTTCATCCATTAACTGATGTAATCAACATGGAAGACTTTTTGCTTGTAACAATATTGAAAGCGTGGCACTGGTCCCAAACTGGGAACTGGCACTGTAACAGAACCGGCATCGGCACCATGGCGGTGGAAAAGAGGTACATGTGCCCCTTTTACAAATACAATTTGTTGTCTCTAAATGATGCAGTCGGCGTGCAAACTCTTTTGCCGGTGGCACAAAACTGAAATGTGGCACTGGTCCCAATTTGGGAACTGGCACCAGAATAGTATCAGCTCTGGCACCAGTATAGTGGAAAAAAAAAGAATATGTGTGCGCCCATTTACAAATGTAATTTTGTTTTTGCAATTTTTTTAGTCCTGACAGTTAGTAATCTAGCCTCATATTAGCAGTCAGCGATGAACTTCTTGACTATTTTTAACATTACCGTGTAAGTAAACAAAATAATCCTGACCATTATCCGTCTGGTTAATTTTGGCAGGATATGATATCTGAAACACATCTCCAGTCCTTTTGAGGATTATTTATGCTGCATTATTCATGGAATTATCATGAACTCAGTTCCAGAAACAGACATTCAAAAGAGGCGTCTCTTTGCCAAGCTAAAGTCTGAAAGAGAGTGAGTCTCACCCCCTCCTATCACACCCCCACTGTGTCTCACCCTACGTGAGCTCACATCTCGCCCCAGTGGCCATGACGACTGCTGCAGTGTCCCGCTGCTCGTAAACCGCGACGTGGCGCCTGGAAACAGAGTTCCTGCCGAGCTCTGAAACGAGGAAAGAAGCTCTTATCACTAGACGGGGGATCTGGGATGCTGGGAGAAATCTCCAGAATCAGGAGGAGGAGAATCTCGCCTCATATTATCCTCATCCCAAAATCCCTCCATCCAAACATTCAACATCTTGCTCATCCTGAACATACTGAGCTTGTGCAACATATCTCTCCATCTTTTCATCTAACATCCATCCTGAACATTCAACATCCTGCTCATCCAACATCCCTCCATCCTGAACATTCAACATCCTGCTCATCCAACATCCCTCCTTCCTGCATGTCCAACATCCCTCTATCCTGAAGATCCTTCCATCCTGGACATCCAACATCCCTCTATCTTGCAAGTCCAACATCCCTCCATCCTGCACATCCAACATCCCTCAATCCTGCATGCCCAACATCCCTCAATCCTGCATGTCCAACATCCCTCCATCCTGCAAGCCCAACATCCCTCAATCCTGCATGTCCAACATCCCTCCATCCTGCAAGTCCAGCATCCCTCCATCCTGCAAGTCCAACATCCCTCCATCCTGCACGTCCAACATCCCTCCATCCTGCATTCTCCAATATACTTACATCTATAAACATATGAATTGAAGTTTTACCCATTTATTTTACTTAGATCTGCCAATAATATTATTTATTTTCTTATTAATCTTATATTATTAATATAAGACAGATGTTACCTAGTATTAACTATAGATCGCTATTTGTTAAGGCAGTTAGTCATGGGAGGGCTGGAGATGTATGTATATATGTGAATATAGTTAGCTATCTGCGTATGTGTGTATATACTGTATGTATGTGTCTAGATATATAAGACAATATCAACATAATGCTAAATGGTTACATATGGATATATGTATATACACCAATTAAATAAATCACAGCAATAGAAACGTGTAAAAGCACATATTGTGATTGTATAAATTGAACTGTTATTAAAATGGATGGAGCAACTGTTTATTACTCATCGGTAAATAAATGTGTTTTAGACAGCAGCTTGTCTACAGAGGTGACTGTAAATCTATAACACTCTCATTTTACATGAGCAAGAGAGAGAGAGAGAGAGAGAGAGAGATTGTCATGGTCAATCGATGCTGGGAAAAAATGAAAAAGAGAACTCTGCCCAAAAATATGGAGAGTCAAACATCCTCAGCACTGCAGCAGAGGAGGAGGAGTCAGCTGAGTTTAAAATCCACTGTGATGAACACACACCTACACACTCTCATCTCTCTCTCTCTTTTTCTATCTCTCCTTCATATCTCTCTATCCCACCACTTCTCTCTTTCTCTCTCCTCTCTTTACCTTTTCTCTCTTTTCCCTCCCTCACTCTCTATCTCTCCCCTTTCTCCCTTTGTCTATCTTTCCCTCTCCCTCTCTTTTTGTCTCTCTCTGTCTCTCTCTCTGTCTTTCTCTCTCCCTCTCTCTCCTTTATCTCTCACCATCTCTCTCTCTCCTTTATCTCTCTCTCTCTCTCTCTCTCTCTCTCACTCCTTTATCTCTCTCCATCTCTCTCTCTCTCTCTCTCTCTCTCCCCATCTCTCCTCTCTCTCCCACTCCCTCTTCCCTTCTCTATTCCTCTCTCTCTGATTTCCCCTTCCCTCTCTCCTTTCTTTCTCTCTCTCTCTCTCTACCTCCTCACATGCTTCTCTCACTCCCTCATTCCTTTCTCACTCTGTCCTCCCTCAACTCTTCACCTCTTCTCATTCTCTCTCTTTCTTTCTCTCACATGTTTTCTCTCTCTCACTCTTTCTCTCTCTTTTTCTCCGCCTGCTTCTCTCATACTTTACTGACTCTCTTTCTCTTTCTCTTTTCCTATCTGTCTCTTCACCTCTCTTCTTTTCTTTTTGGAAATTGGAAAATCAATTTGATAATTAATAGTTTGATCATTAATAATAAGAAGGTAGACAAATAAAAAGGAATAGTAAGTAAAATTCAACAACTTATTTAAACGAATTTAAACTTGCGTTTAAGCATTACATCATGCGTACAACAAAAATGTTCACTTCAAGTGATTTGAGATTTGGCAGAAACTCACCGAACAAAATTCCACCGCTCACAGCTATAAAACATGTGAGATGTGACTTGGAAATCAGCGTGCTGTCGAAGGCATTTTGCAATTCCAACTGCATTTCACAGATTGATGTTAACTTTGCCCCAGAACATGGAGCGACGTCTGATCAGCATGTTTTTGGCCGGAGGACTTGAAGAATGTTTTTCGAATGCATGGTGGCTCCAGGTCTCTCATTGCTAATTCCTCAGTCAGGTTGCGCATTCTGATGCTGCGCCACTCTAACAACAGAAAGCAAACATAAATCAAGTTTCTGTTCAAGTTTTGTGTGGAGTATAAACTGTAAAATATTGAGTAGATAGATAGATAAATAGATAGATAGTACGAGAAATGAATGTGTTTCCCTGAACAGGCTTTAGATTAATATGATGATAAAGCTTCTTTCTATCTATCTATGCACGCATCCATCCATCCATATTTCCAGCCGTCCATCTATCTATCTATCTATCTATCTATCTATCTATCTATCTATCTGTCTGTCTTACCATAAACTCAAACTATCTGTATATCTATCTATCTATCTATCTGTCTGTCTGTCTGTCTGTCTGTCTGTCCATCTATCTACCTCTTTTTTGACTTGTGGTGTATAATTAGAAATACATAATAAGTTATTTCTGTGTAAACTTCTTCCCTGTGATGGATGTTAGAACGGGTCAGTGAGGTGGGAAGCTGGTCCATTAAGTTATGCATCTATGTTTAACCAGCGTATAGACTGTCTGACCCTCTACTCTGATTTATTTGTCTTCCTGAGCTTTTTAATGGTGGTTTTTAGCCTTGGCCCCATAGCTCCCTGACCTGCTTTTTCATCATCATCATCATCTCGCCCCCACAGCGCTCTGCTCTACCTACTTAAAGGTTAACACCAGCCCCAGCTCAAGGCTGCGTCACCGTTACGTACGGCTCTCAGTTAAAACGTTGTGGTGGTGTGTTCAGATGTTCACTTCTGCCAGCTTTAATGTACTTTTGATTCCTGCATTTCTAGCAGCTTTTCTCAGAACTGCATCACATCAAACCATCACACTTAAAATAACCTCGTGCATAATCCGCCTATAGACTATCTATCTATCTATCTATCTATCTATCTATCTATCTATCTATCTATCTATCTATCTATCTGTCTGTCTATCTATCTATCTATTCATTCATCCATCCAATCTTGGCTAATCTTTGAGTGTATATAGTAAAATGTAAATAGTTAACTGTGTTAGTTACAACTGTTTTGATCTCTTTTTTGTTCTAATAGGGGTCATGATTATCAAAATAATGTTTCTTAAGTTTCCTTAATAGTCTTTATCTAGAAGGCTGAGGTGCGGTTTGGGACATAGCCTCTGCTGCTTACAGATTAGAGAGTTATTTTTGGGCGTGTTCCACCTGCTGCTGTTTGTTTTACGAGGACGTCACATTCCCCTCGTCCCTCTCTCAGCTTGGTGATTTTCTCCGAGCCGAGAGCCGAGAGATTGAGACATCCATCAGAGAGTGACGGCGAGACGCTGCACGTCACCACCACGCTCACAAAGCAAACAGCTTTCACTGTAGGTAGAACAGAGAGAGATAAAGAGACAAAAATCAAACAAAAAGAGATGCAGAGTCACTGAGGGTCCGTTAAAAAATCCAGAAGGCCTTTTCAAGACACATACGACATATTCAATGTACAGTTATAATACATTTTTTTAAAGACATTTCAGCAGTTGGTTATATCTTAAAAATAGTTTTAATTGTTCGCTTTTAATGTTCACCTATGTGCAAATGACCTGGTGACTGACTGGAGGAATGGATGGGTGGATGGATAAATGGACAAATGGACAGAAAGGTAGATAGATGAATAAGTCAAAGATTGGGTGGATGAATCGATCAATAGACAGACAGACAGACAGACAGACAGACAGATAGATAGATAGATAGATAGATAGATAGATAGATAGATAGATAGATAGATAGATAGATAGATAGATAGATAGATTTTGTACTGTTACTAATGGACCTTGTTGATGAAAAAATGGCCTAATCCTAATGGAACCTAACAAATCCTGATGGAAATTAAGCCAAATCCCATTGGGAAAACATTGGATATTCTCCTAATGCTACTTTAATGATTTTATTTTCTCTTTTCTGAATTGGAGTGCAGTCTATCACAACACAACACAGATTTTTCCCAGTCTGCGTTAGTGTATGAGGTCATGAACTTGAGCGCAAATGCAAGAATATTTCATATTCGCTCTATGATAGCATTGTTCAGTTGTGAGAATGAAGAGATGGCTTTAAAATTGTACCGAAAACACCACACACACACACACATACACACTCAGAGTGGTGCTGGCAAGATAAGTGGATGGCACGGCTTCACATGGAAAAGAGAAAGCCTATCAAAGTGCGCTAAGTGCAAAAGAACTAATCTGCCTCTAAATGGAGCCAGTAATGTGCTCTGAAAAAGACTCCTTCTGAAATTGGATATAAAACAACCGATTGATTTTCTGGCGTCTCTAGAATGTCTCGGCCTCGCCTTGCTCTCATCCGTCACATTAAAACGCTCCGTCACCAAGTAAACCACTGAGAGCATCGTATCGCTCGGCCAGGGATGGAAAATCCAGGTTAAGAAACATAAAAACAAGCCCAAGATTTGATCCAATCATGTGACAACAAATTAATAGTTAAGTCATTTAAGCAAATAAGTCAATCATGAGTTTAATGATAAACTAGAATTTTTTTTAGCAGAAAAAGTAGAAGTCACATTTAAAAAAATCATAATACACCTGTACAGGTAAAGTAATGTATATTCTAAAATAAAATTTAACTCCTAGCACAAGGCACATAAAGTCAAATATTATTTAACCATAATAAAGCAAAACATTTTGGTAAATAATGTCTGACTTTAAACTAAAGAATAGAAGAAAAACTATAGTAAACAATAGTAAAACAATATTTGACTCCATATGACTTGTGATAAGCAATTCTTACACTAGTCATATATAGTGAAACATTATTTTACCATAATATGCTGAAATAAAATGGTAAAATAAAATGGTAAAGTAACACTTGACTTCATGTGATTCACGCTAGGATTCTAGCACAGGTTACATGATGTCAAATATTATTTTACTATAAATATGATAAAATAATGTATGATTTTATGTGAATTGTACTAGGAGTTTCAGTCAAATATTATTTTACCTTAATACACACTTGTACAGTTACTGTTTACTGTATAAATCTCCCTATATTTAGAAACATGTTCTTTCTATGTTTTTATTCTTTTACATTTTTATTCTTTAGTTTTAGTTTCATTCTTTAGTGTGAAGTCAGACATTATTTTACCATAATGCTTTTACGACAATGTTGAAAATATTATTTTAGCTTATTTTTTGACATATTGTGGTAAAATAATATTAGTTAATTTATTTTTTTTTTTTTTGCTCTTTAGTTTTTTTTCTTGAACATTCTGACTTTTCAATTTGTACAGTCTTAGGAAAAATAAAGGTGCATTTCACTATATGTTGTACTTGAATAACTATGCATTTGACAAATAAAGAATCTTAGATCTTGAACCTTGACTAGAGCTCTGTGCAAAAGTATTTTATTTATTTTATTCTTAGGAAAATGAGGTACGAGATTAATTCAAACATGTACAAAAATACATGTAAATATTATTCCCCAAGACTACATTAAAACACAAAAAAGTCTGACCTTAAGGAAACAAAATCTTTAAAGGATGCCTCAGGACTACTGCACGGTACTGTATTACTTTTATTATTAGCGAAAAGTACTTTTTGTGGCAATTTAAATGTAGGTAAAGACTTTTGCATTCAATTTCTTGTTATTGCAAAATAAAATGTCCAAATTTTTTGATGGTCCAACAATAATTATATGCAGTGGTAATGAACGTTGGAAAGCTTTAATGAGGCTCAAGACCCAGAGTTTTTGTTAACAAAAAATTATGATGAAAGTTGTTGGTCGATTAATATTATGCTAATGAGCTAAAGATTATATATTTTTGATGATAAATAATAAAATAGATTTAATAATAAAACTCGTTCAGATACAAGTTTGGGAATTTTGCAAATTAAACAATTATTAATCAATAACAAAAAAATTATTAGTAGTATTTAATATTATATTATAAAGTATTTGCCAATTTAATTCTGAATGCAAGAGTTTCAAAGTGGAACTGTTCAAAAAGAATTTTGAAAAACGTTTGTCAAAGTTATGGGCAAATTTGCAAATGTCTCTATTTATAACAAACAGTGTAGCTACATGTTAATATGTTACTCATTAATATGTTGTGTTACTTTTTGTGCTGCCAGATAAAAATATAAATTTTGTATAAATGTGTGCTATATTCTGATTAATTTAATTGTTTATTTTATCACAGAAAATGGCCGTAACGTCAGTTCAACAGAAATAACATTTATATTTAGGGGGTTATTACACTAATTTTTGATGCATGAACCACAGCTCACAGCAGGTGAATCATTAGAAACTTAATATATAACTTTGAGTGTCCACTGCTTTTCGTGCAGTTTGGTCAATTAAAGGACCTTAAGGAAGACGTCAGGGAGCAACACACAAGGTCAGATAACGATTGTAAACAGATCTTTGCATCGACTGCATCAGAGATAAATGCCTTTAATCCAGGTGGTAATAAACTCTCTGTAGCAGACCACAAATTTAATGAATTTAGACTAGAGCTAACATCTGGGAACAGCATGGAACTCTGGAAAAAAAAATATGTGTATGTAGAGTATATTTTTACATGAAGCTTTGCTACACCACTATGGGATTTATTTTTAAAAGACAGTGTATGTGCCACACAAGGCTCAAATATCTACTAAAACCAGTTAAATATGTAATTCGTTTTCCTGCTTTGAAATTGTGCCATTCCAAAGGCAGATTTTGAGCATAACTTTTAGGAATTTTAAGCATGGAATGGCATGGTTTTAAACAGGCTTAAAAGCAGAAGAACACTCAAATATGTCTATAAGATAAAGTACTCAGATTTAATTGGCAAAATGTATCATCATATTTGTAATTATTTTATTGCCTAAAACATAAATAGTGACAATACCTTCTAAAATGACTATCAACATCAAGGATATTTTCACATTGTCAATGATAACTTTAACAGCAAAATATATATTGTATTATAATTCAACAAGAATGATTTGTTTTTGCAATTATAAGATACAATGAATGTGCCATTTTTGAGTTGCTGAGCCATAATAAGCACTTTGTTGAAAATTTAATTCTGGATACAATAGTTGAAATTATGGGTAAAAGAACAGAGCTACCTTTTTAACTCATAATGCCAATTTTCCAGTCAAGGATTAAGCCTCGTCGTGGACTAGCTTTGAGTTTGAATGGTAATTCTGCATTGATACTACAATTTAGTCCAAGATTAGGCTAAATCCATCAGCAAGAAACCAGCCCATAGGGCCAGTTTCTCAGACTACAATTTAGACTAAGCTTAGACTATAGTCTAAGTCTAAATTTACTACAATTTAGTCTAAATTGTAGTCTTTAGGGTAGCCCATAGGGTTGGTTTCTTGAACCTGGATTAAGCCTAGTCTTGGATTAAATTGCATTACCAATGGAGATTCACCACTGAAACTAGGTATAAACTTAATCACACTTGGCCAGTACATTGAGCGAAGTGTATATTGATTTTGGATTTAATACGCTCTGGGCTAATTTCCCAGTCGAGGACTAGACTAGCTTTGAGTTTCATTTAGGGCTGGTTTCTTGCTCATGGATTAAACCTAATCTTGGACTAAACTGGTACTATACTTTAATCTAAGATTAGGTTTAATCCATCAGTAAGAAACCAGTCCTAAATGAGTCTTAATACCTGAGAAATGAGGACTTCTGAGTCGGGGTGTCATTAAAATTTGTACAGAAAATGGCTCTTGTATAACAAAGGTAAGCAATCTGATGAGTCAGTTTTTCATGCAATTACACCGAGGGATAAATGCAGCATAAACACACGGCTGGACATTAAAAGAAAAAAAACAAATCTTCTGAGATATTTTATGAGATGACTGAAATTGCTCTAAAAATACTCTGGAAACTATTTTCCCTAAAAAGCTCAAACTATTAATAAATAAATAAATAAATAAACAGAGGCCAATAACATGGGCAGAGCTTGATTCATTACCTTATATTTAGCGGTGAAGGGATGAGCCGCGGTTAATGAATGAGTCTTAAAAAGGCCAAAGCCGCAGATATTAATCTTGTTTGACGTCAAAAACGAGGAAAGAGACGACTATTAGTCGGAATGAAGACGTCCAATCGCTGCTCGGTCAGGCCTTATTTAAAGGGCAATGTTACAATCTGCCCCAGAGCAATTACACACCGCCACATTGTGCAAAAAACGCAGGAAAACATATTAGACACAGCAGAGAGAACTGGAGTTCAAGAATGCCGTGGTCATCTCTATGAAAAAGGAAAAAAAATGAAATTGAAATGACCAACCTCAAAATGAAAATCAAACAAAAGTTAAAAAGGTTTTTTGGGGGGTGGGGGAGTCACAATAGTTGAAATAATTGTAAGAAGGTTTTAATTTATTACTTTAAAAACAAATACAACATTAGCACGCGTCAGATGGAATCTACTAACCACCGAAATAGACAAATTGTTATAATGAAAAATTTCAAACAGTGAAACTTAATTTTAAATTTACAGCATCCACATGTCATATTTTGCCACCAACAGCCAAATGTAAAATTATAGGGTCTAAAATGAAACTTCTGAGTTCACCAGAACTATACAAAGCCTATACAAAGTCCAATAACAGAATACCATTTGAATAAAAGGAGTGTTTTAAAATGCAGAAAAACATATTAAACACAGCAGAGAGAGCTGGAGTTTGCTGTGGTCAACTCGATGTGAGGTCTGGATAGTAAAAGAAAAGCAAATTAATTAAATAAATCAAAAGATCTTTTGTTGTTACAATATCTAATAATTTGCCTAAAGAGTAAAAGCGAAATAACTGATTATTTTAATTAAATGACAAGCACGACAGATGGAATCTATTAAGCACAAAAATCGACGAATTGTCATATTACTTGGAAAATATCTAACAACTTCAAACAGTGAATATTAAATGGACAAAATATCCAGTTTGTCCCATCCACACTCAAAATGACAAGACTAAACTTCTCCATTCATTCATTTATTGTATTTTTGTAGCCAGCTATTTAGTATTTATAGCACCGAATTTCACATTAATAAGCAGAAATTTTAAAATATACAAATGATTATATTCAGTACAAGAGCGGTTATTATTGAGGAAAAATTGATTTTAACCATTTTGTTTGCTGTCTTGATTTTGTATTTCGTACTCTAAGGTGAAGACTAAGCGACTGCTCGCTGCATTGTTGATGTGAGAGAACTGCAGCTGCATCTGTGCGTGTTGAGCTGTAGCGATAACTCGGAGTGAGTCTTCAGCATTAATCGCGCACTGAAAGCTGCGGTTTGTTCATCATTTTAATTGGCCCTTAATGAAGGCTCAGTCTGTTAATAAAAGTGAGCGCTCTACCTTAGAGGTAATGAACCTCCCGAGGAAGTGATTAAATTTGTTATTAAGCAAGTAGAATCTCAAACACTTTGGTGATTAATTCCCCGCGCTAATACATTTACCAAGGCAGACTCCAAAAATAACAAAAGCCACGAATTAGCTTTTATGTTCCTGCTGGGTCTGTTTACTCACACACCTTAAAAACAAACAAAAAAACAACCCTCTTATTTTCATTGTCGGATTTTTTCAAGACGGAGCTGAACCCGTCTGTTTATTCTAATTACAAATTTACTGATGTTTTTTTTTTTCTTCGTTGCTCTCTTTTCAGAACAGACACTTCCACTGGTCCAGAAGTTATTTTATTTTCCTCTTTGCTGAGGTGTAAAAAGACATACATTAAAACAGTAACTGTACACGTGCGTACATAACCTTAATATGTAAATGTAGTGTTTTTACTCATAGTATATATTAAACTTTTTCTATATATTTACTTAAAATAAATTTCGATATATTTTTACTTTTTATATTTTAACACTTCTTGACTTAATGTTTTTGTCAATTTCTAATTAGGGGTTCAAGCACGAAGTAATTGTTCTATTATTTATTATTATTATTATTATTATTATTATTATTATTATTATTATTATTATTATTTATTATATTCTCCCACAAAACGGATTATGCAGCTTGAACTCTCGCAAAACCTCTAAAGCCCTAAAGGGCACTTGTTACATCACATAAATTTCTGTGATGCAATAACAGAGATTTTATAATTTATATTTAATTATAGAAAACCACCCAATTCTTATATGAACTGTTTCTTTATAAACACAACTTAATGAAGCTGTCATAGCAAAAAAGAAACTCCACTACCATGTCGCACATTTCTGTTCGCATCTTTAATTCTTTTTCCTGTCATTTCACTTTGTTGTTCTATGTTCTAACTACTTATGTCCCGATATGATTAATGTAATTATGTAGTTTTATCTCATGTCATTTCACTTTATTATTCTACGTTATGATATGTTTAATGTAGTTAATCAAAATAGGAAATACACAATAATACTATTTGAACAATAGGGCGTGCTAACATTCTACATACATTTGTGATGTCATCATAGAGCTTTTTTGGGTTTTTTTCTTTCTAATTTTGACTTCAGACTCACTGACTGCTTACTTTGACATTTACTGCATCAGCTGCTACTGTCCTGCTTTTTGCGACTTATGCTTGGACCCCATATATTGCCGAATGCGGCTATAATTTAAATTTACACAGACTTCTGATAATATCCACATTTATCCTATAACATATCAATCTCCAGTTACTGTTTAGAGTGTAAGTATTTTAAGAAAAGGGTTTTTTTAATCTCCTTTAGATCTCTTCCCTTGTCACATTTCTTTACTTAATCTGTATGTTTTAATTCGCACTGGCTAAGGAATGAACCAATTTCATTAAATATTATACTTTATCTATGTACAAGTATAAGTATTTTTGTAGGGTAAACTCTGTGACTAACTACAGTATGTGCTTGCACTCTCTTTAAATATTTTCATTTTGTGCCTAGAATGGGTGTTGGTGGCCTAGTGGTAGGACACTTGCCTTTGGACGAAGAGGTTGTGGGTTATCAACATTGGGTCTCTGAGCAAGATCCTTAACCCTAAGTTGCTCTCAGGGGAACTGTCCCTGAAATTAGGAAATGTAAGTCGCTCTGGATAAGAGTGTCTGCTAAATGCTGTAAATGTAAATAGAATCATATTTCTTCTATTTTTTTAATATTTTGATATGTATTTTTAAAATATTTCTACTTTTAATGTCTTAGCGCCAAAGCAAAACTCAAAAACTAGACAATAACCTTAATTCTGGTTCTAATTCTGATTCTAAGAGACAAATTAAAGATTCTTGAAGCATGAATTAAAGGTGCAGTTATGAAACACATACTGAGTTATCAGCCTTGGTTTTATTGTCACCTGGCCTATCAAGGAGGTCAGTATCGATTCTTGCGCGTGTATTTGGGTGAGAAATGGTGTGTAATTAATTGTAATGCTGTACAAGCAGTGGAAGCTGGACGTGAAGGTCAGGAGATTACACTGGCCATTTAATTTGGCTGGAGAAAGCAGACTCATTAGTTAGCGTCTGGGTCGCGTCCTACTGTAATAAGGTGGGACCCGAATAACATACAGATGGAGAGACTGTGTTAAAATCAAGCCCAGTAACCCGAATTATGCCTCCGTTAAGCTTATAAGATATGCTGTCAATCATAAATGAACAAAGTGGGGAAAAGTACAGTTTTTTAAAGTAAAACTGTTTCCATGCCCATAAATCCATGCTACTTTGGTGTTGAGACTTTGGTTGTTGTGAAATATAAGTGAAATATTTTAAATCTTTATTTATTGAGCCTTTTGAACAGTAAACATTTGCATATCTGCATATACACGCTGGTGTGGGTGCTCAGTGTAGAAATTAGATAATGTTTATCTTTACACAAAAGTAGCTTTCAGTAAGTGTGTCTTAACTTTTCAGTGATTTCTTAGCCATTTTTATTCTATGTTAAGTGCAATTAAGGGATTGATCATTTTATTAAATATGCAATAAATGCTATGCTGGTCTATCAATTAATGCTTCCCCCTTAAATATGAAAATAAAGCCAATATTATATAATATCAAACCATGTTGCCCATAATCATACCGTGCAAAAACATCAACAAAACATATCATAATACTGTGAGTTTTACCGTTATAACAACAGAAAAACAGTTAGCATTTTTCGACATTCTTGGTGTTTCACACCTGCTAATCATCTTCACCTCAACATATCCACTTTTGAATTTCATTCTGTTACCGTCACACATCCAACTAAACTCTACATAATCGATGAGCTGGGTGTACTTCTGAGTTCATTTCCAGATGATGGCTCTCCACTCATTCTTCCTGGAGACTTCAACCTTCCGAGGGAAGGAATACACACCAGTGGACTTGTGATGCTTCTGTCGTCCTTTGGTCTGTCTCTTGGTGATTCTCCTCCGACCCACAAAGCAGGCAACACTCTTGACCTTGTATCATTCAAATCTCTTCCTATGTTCAATATACTGTCCACTCCTCTTCATGTGTCTGATCACCTGTCTTTCAAATTCCCTCTACTGACCTCCTCTTCTCAACCTCCTGTAACCCTCACGACCCCTCGTAGAAATCTCAGTTCTCTTTCACTACCTTCCCTCTCCTCCACTGTCCAGTCCTCCTTATCTCTCTCCAGCTTTGCTAATCCAAGCTTTTCATCTGTTGAAAATGCCACAGATGACTTTCTCTCGTCCCACCTCAACTCTATTAACCCGCCCTATCCATTGTCTTCCAGACCAAAATATGCTTCCCCTCCGACCCCATGGCTGTCAGAGACCCTGCGAAGCAACCGAAGAGAACTAAGAGCAGCTGAAAGACGATGGAGGAAAACGCATTGTAACAGTGACCTCCATTCTTATCGCTCTCTCTTATCCAAATTTGCCACTGATCTAACTTCTGCAAAAACTTCTTTCTACAGAACCAAGTTTGAAGAATCTGTATCTAACCCTCGCAAACTCTTTTTTACCTTCTCTTCCCTACTCAAACCACCAGCTCTTCCTGTTTCTCCAGCTCTCATAGCAGAGGACTTTGCCACGTTCTTCGAGGAGAAGATTGCTTCTATCAGGAGCTCTTTTCCTCTGACTGACAACCTGCTGACCAGCTCACAACCTAATAGTGCTGCCCAACTTCGAGACTTCACTCCACTATCCCATGAGGATGTGTCTCAGATCCTTGTGACCAGCAATCCTACCACATGTCTACTTGACCCAATCCCCTCAGGTATGTTGCAGACTATTTCACAGGATCTTCTTCCACACATCACACACATAATCAATGGTTCCTCAATAGCTGGTCATGTTCCAACTGCCTTCAAGCCTGCTGTCATCACATCCATTTTAAAGAAACCCTCTCTGGACTGTTCAGATGTTAACCACTACAGACCAGTATCCCTGCTCTCCATTTTTTCCAAAGTATTGGAACGAGCAGTTTATAACCAACTTAATGTCTTCCTGTCTGAAAATGCACTCCATGACCCTAACCAGTCTGGATTCAAAACTGCACACTCTACTGAGAGTGCACTTTTAGTTATCTCTGAAAATCTTCATGCTGCCAGAGCCGCAAACCTGTCCTCAGTTCTGATACTTCTGGACCTGTCTGCAGCTTTTGACATGGTCAACCCTCAGATCCTCCTGGATACTCTCTCCAGCCTTGGGATTTCAGGTGCAGTCTGGCAATGGTTTGCATCTTACCTTGATAACAGGACATATCAGGTGACATGGCAAGGCTCCCTGTCAGCCCCACAAAGGCTTACTACTGGTGTTCCCCAGGGTTCAGTCCTAGGACTGCTTCTCTCCTCTCTATACACTGGTTCTCTTGGGGAGGTTATAGCTGCACACAGGTTCTCCTACCACTGTTATGCAGATGACACTCAACTCATTCTCTCCTTTCCACCAGATGACCAACATGTATCAACTTGAATCTCAGAGTGTCTAGCTGACATCTCTTCTTGGATGACATCCCACCACCTCAAGTTAAATCCTAGCAAGACTGAACTCTTGTACATCAAAGGCAGTCCTTCACCAAACCTTGACCATTTCTTTGGATAACTCTGTTATCATCCCCTCAAAAACGGCAAGAAACCTTGGTGTCATTCTGGATGACGAACTGTCATTCCCTTCACATATTAGCAATCTCACTAGGTCCTGCAGATATCTCCTATACAACATCAGAAGAATCCGCCCCTTTCTCACTACCAAAGCTACTCAGCTTTTCGTCCAATCCTTGGTTCTCTCTAAGTTGGACTACTGTAACTCCCTAATGGCTGGACTTTCAATGAAAGCAACATGACCACTTCAACTGATCCAGAATGCAGCTGCGAGACTTATCTTCAGCGTTTCTAAATTCTCGCACACCACACCTCTGCTGCGGAACCTGCACTGGCTCCCTGTGGCTGCTCGCATCAGGTTCAAATCCCTAACACTTGCCTTTAAGGCCAAGGATGGAACTGCACCTCCTTACCTATCAGCACTTATTAAACAACGTGTCACTTCTCATCCTCTGACAGCATCTACCGCTACTCGTTTGGAACCACCTCTACTTAAGAGAAGAGGAAAACATGCATCGAAACTCTTTGCAGTGCTGGCTCCTCAGTGGTGGAACCAACTTCCGCTTTCCGTTAGAACAGCCGAGTCCCTTGCTGTCTTCAAACGTCGTCTGAAGACACACCTCTTCAAAGAGTATCTAGAGGACTAGTCAAAGTTCCATTGCATGCTCATAATTCTGGCACAAAAATAACGCCATAGTTCTGACATTTCTCTCTGTCTTCAAAGCAAAGGGCGGAGCATTTCAAGCGTGCAAAGTGCATAGTGCTTAGTGAAAAATTCACTTCCAGCCCTATGTAGTGTACCAAGTCAAATACACTGTAAATACCAACAATGAATTTAATAAGAAATATTAAGTGGGATTAACTTAATTTTGACCAATTTGTCCAGAACACTTACTTTATATGAGTTACTAGTATTTTGGGATCAAAAATTTCAAGTTCAAGTCACTAGCAAAACATTAGTCCACACAGTAGCCTTTCTGATATATGCCTACGAGGTCTGGCTCTTTTCAAAGATTTGTCTCTTTTGGCTTTTATTTTTGTGGGGTTTTTTTTACATGGTTACTATTGTATAACATTTTAATCTAACTTTTAAATGAACAACAATTATCGGCAATGCTGATGCAATTTCGATATTATCGTGCATCCCTAGTTTCAATATAGTAGTTACTGCACTACAAATAGAGAAAAAGTAGTTAGCTACATCCAGTAATATTACATATTTTTACTTACATTGGCATTAAACATAATATGTAAATCTATATATGTAATATATATAAATCAGAACTGTGAATCAAACCTAATAAGAATCTTTGGACTGTGAAAGGTTCTTTACAAACACTTCTGATAAATTACTTTAGGGATTCACTCCAAATCACCAAATCTGACCTCTGTGGTTTAACCGCAGGTTATGTTTTCCAACCTAAATCTTTCATAACAGAAAAGCCAGATCTGAGCAGATGTTATGAAAATACACACAAAGTGAAAATATCAGGAGAAATAAGTTTAAAACTCATTTTCCAAAAATATTGAACATAAACATTGAACTGATTCACCACAGCAGCCACAAATCAATAGCTACATATGAGAAAATGTTGACATTTAAATTTCATTTTAGAATGCCTGTTAATTATCATTAACGCTTTCCAAACTGACTTAACCTGCTATTGATCACTAACTAGTGTGAAAAACTCCAGTCACACCTCCACTTTGCACTTCATTACGCACTAAACTCATTAACGAGGCGAGATCCGCTAATTGCTCCATGTAACAATAATTTTATCGACTGCAATCAAGGATAAATGAGGGCTTATATCTATTTACATACACAATGTGTCATTATATCACTGCAGAGTATTGTATTTCACGAATGATTTTTCCAGGCATGCTTGAGAAGAAAGAGAGAGAGAGAGAGAGAGAGAGAGAGAGAGAGAGACCTGTAGGATAAGATCAATATCTCTCCTCACTTTCAGCACATGATGAGTGGGTACTGTGTGTTTGGCAAATAAGAGGTGATAATTTATATATTTATATATATGTTTATATATCAGATCCTCCAGGAGTTTGCGATGTTGTTTTATTAGCACAAATTCAGCCAATCCCCGCAAATTCGTTCCTATCGTGCAATTTTGACCAATTACCACAACTTTTCCGCAATTCTTGACCAATCATTGTTTCCCGCAAAACATTGAGCCAAACTTAAGCGAACTCACTTCCCTATTACGTTTTCTAAACATAAATGGGCTTGTCTTCCAGACACAGGAAACGTGATAAAAACACCTCACATTTACCTTCAAAAATAACAAAATTATTGATAGTTAATAAAAATAATATTGATTTTGTTCCCTTCATTTTAATTAATTGTTAAATAATCTTTCTAAAGAGGGATAAAATCACATTTTTTCTCACAACATTGACTTGCTCCTGCAACATTACTGCAACAAAACACACTGCAACTTTCATTGCAATTTTTTTAGAAAAGCTGCCCCAAAATCTTGCATATATATATAGACTGATGTATCGTTACACCCCTTGTGCTTGGACCCCGCTAAATGCCACTCGCTTTTAATGTCTTTTACTATTATTATTTATTAAATAAGTGTTAATGTACTGGCATAGCTTTGCATATGGTGGACCTTCATCCGAGGGTTTATGAAAGCTACAAAAGATGTGAAACACATTTAAATAATTAATGTTTATGCTATCAATGAACCTTGAGGAGTGAAAAAATTATTTAAAAATTTTGTGTTTTCTCTCAGTAGCACACTGCAGACACACTGCTTTCTCTTTTTTTCTGTGGCGTTGATGAGTTGATTCAGCGATACGGGACTTGCAGTGCTTGCTGGCCGCTGACAGAATTGTAATTAATGCCAACCTGCCTAAGGATGGCACCTGTGCCAGGCTCTTTTTACCAGGAGCCTAAACAAAAGGCAAAAACGTTATTAATTTGCTGCAGCAAAATCGTATGGCACCTCCTTTTGCCTAATTGTTTTATAATTTAACTGGAACAAAAAGAATTGTGTTTGCTGATAAGAATGACTTGGGGGAGGTGTGCATATAAACAACTTACATGCCTGGCAGCTCACCTTTGCTGTGTCTTGAGCAGTAAATCCCAAATCTGGATTCCAAAAATAATCTTCAAAATGTATAGTTCATACTTGTACTTTTTTTAAAAAATTGCCTTAATCTTGATTATTAATCTCCATTAATCTGAAATGTAATTTTTTAAAAATCAATTGAAAGATAGAAATGCAACTTAAGAATTGATAAAAAATAAAATATCATCTTTTAAAATCCCTTAACTGTCCACACCTTAATGGAAAATGAAGATGATTAGTTAATGGTCATATGATTGAGATTTTCAACATGTTAAAAAAGAATTAATCATGTGCATTAATGTCCTAAGATTTCCAGTCTTATATATATATAGGACAAGTTTGGGATGTTATGATAAATTGGTCATATAATAATCTTCATATAAAACAAAAATAAATTAATTCCACTTTCCAGTTGTCCTTCTATATTTCCTTCTTTCCTCCACTTTTGCTTGCAGAATTACATTTTTATGATTTAGATTTTGTCGGGTCTCAGAAGAAATATCCCGAAAGTACACAGATAGAAAATTAGGGTTTACAGGCATGAATTAAGTAGAAATGGTTCACAGCAGATAAACCAGATAAGTATTTATATATATTCATTTATTTATTCGTTCATTTATTCAATTATTCATTTAATGTGGGATTCATAAAAGGAACAACTTAGCAAAGGTTGACTGATTTTCAAAGTTCTTCCACTGTTGCATTCAGGATTAAATTTGCAACAATTATTATTAATATTTTATTTTAATTATTTTTTAAATTGCCTTTAACATATGGCTACAATACCTTCTAAAATGACAATCAAAGACAAGGATAATTTTATATTAACAACACGTGACAAATGTAACAGCAAACAATAAAATGTTAATTTATGACCAAATTTAGCAATAATTATTTGATTTTCGCCCACAAGATACAAAAAAAGTTCCAATTTTATCCTTTTGGTTAGTAATAACAGCTTTAATAATCACTTTGTTGCAAATTTAATTCTGAACGCAACAGCTAAAATAATTCAGAACACAACCATACTGTTTGTTTTGTTGTTGTTGTTATTATTAAACATGTTAAAATTTAATTAATCATGAGCATTAACACCCTAATGCTAATAGCATTGGTCAATGACATGACATGCATATTTTTGTGAGCAGGTAAAATGTTCATTTAAACCATAAAATAAGCAACAAATGGTGAACAAATGGTTGGTAACTATGATGTGAATAGCTATTGTACTGAATGCATTCATTTGTATATTTAATAATTACTTTTAAAGTAAACCTGGGTGCTAAAAATACCAAATAGCTGCCCACAAGAATGCAACAATCTTAAATTATTGGAGATACAAAACACAAGCATAAAATAATAATGTGTTGGGGAGTGTAGACACTCTAATGCATACTTCCCCCAAAAAATCATTAAGAATAAACAGGAGGAAAATATATAAATATATAGTGTTAAAATATTTGGTGCACCATCTGACAATTTTTGGAGAGGTAGTTAAAAATACAGTCAAGAAATGACTTTAAATACTTTGAAATGATATTTAGCTAATGAGATTTGTTTAAACACATTGTTCCAATGTGTGACATCCATTTAAAAAAAAGAAAAAAGAAAAATGAAATTTAAAAAATTAAGAAATTAAAACTTTCAGTAATACTTCCTATTACAACTTCTTGAAGCAGAGGAACATTTCCTTCCATCATGTTGCCCTTTCCTTCTCTCCTCCACGTTTGATTATAGAATCGATTTTTCCCCCTCTCCCTCACGCACTGCCCTGCTCTGGTGCTGTAATAACAATTTATCTCGAGTCCTTCTCGCATTACTGTACTGTGCTGCAGAAAGCCAGCTTCGGAGCTGCTGAGCTTTTTGATTTATAGAGGAAATTTGGCCGGTGCTTATTAGAGTGATCTACTTGGCCGATCCAGGACGAGGAACAGACCTAAAGTCCTACAGCATCAGTCCAGTGAGGAGAGGATGACGAGGTGGAGGGATAAAATAGAGGTTGAGAAATATGAACAATAACAGCAACAGTTCTGTAGTGGTTGATTTTATATACTTTGTCAATTGCAGAGTGGAGACATTTTTCAAAGGTCACAATACACATACAAACTTTTACTAAATATTTAATTTTAAACAATATGTCAAGAAAGAGACCTTTATATCTTTGTTCAGAAATTTTGAGCAAATTTCTAATTTCTCCCACAATTTCATTCAGAAATATTTTTTTACATTCTTTAACTAATCAGAATTATAGTTAACTATAGTTAATTGCTCATCACACCTTAAACATGTAGCTGCAATATGTGAAACCCCCCCAAATATTGTTAAAAACTATCGACATAATTTTTACTTGAGTGAAAAATGGAGCTCTGTATTGTTTGGAAAATATTAGTTTCAAAATGGTTTCATATTCAGAATTAATTTGAAATGTTATTATATTGACACAACCATACCTTCTGACATAATCATAACAACAATATATTCTAATTAATGACAGGAAAATTTTGATAGAATATCAATTTATGGCCAAATTTATATAAATCATTTTGGGTCTTGCAAAGTATTGTAGATTAAGTTTAATGTTTAAGGCATGGTGGGCAGTCTAATATAATATTGTTTATATAATAGTGTTTACAATAACATCCCGTACAAAAACAAAATGTGAGTGCCAGGTTTGCAACAAACTTGTGGTTAATTTGTGTGTAAACAGTGGAGTTTGTCAGAATGTTGCCACAAGTTGGCCATTGTCAGTCACAACCGGCAAATTTGCAGCAATATTATGGCAACAATGACAAATTGCCACTAGTGACAAACATATTTGCCAAAACAATTAGCCAGTAATGGCAAACTTAAAGTGAACTTTTGGTGACAAATTTGCCAGGTGCAAGTCCACCACAAGTTTGCCACAAACCTAATTTGGATCTGAAAATATCACCTTACTGCAGAGACCTAAAATTTGTGTAAGAGATGTCAACCTTTGCTCGCTATATAAGTGAAAGGAACACACACTCGCAATGTAGATTGTGCTGTACATTAACACAACAAATGGTCTAAACAATGAAGAAAACCACCTTTTGTTGCTGGCTATTTCCACTACGATGTAAGCTGGCATTAGGCAGGAGACAGTGACACCAATGCAATCTCTTTATTTAAAATCAAAAACAAAATCAGGCTCAAAACATTAACTGAAACTTCACTTCTAAGACACAAAACAGAGCACACTGACGTGGGTTAGAATAACGGTGGCCTGACAGAGACAAACGGGAGAAAGCTCTAAACTGGAAAGTAACTATAACTAAACTGAAACACATGCAAATACTAAGCAAACTGATTAAACTAAATTAGATACTATACGCAAAACCAGTTCACCAGAACTGCATAAGCTGGAGGCAGGGACTAAAACAGGAACCAAGAAAACACACAGATCAATAAACTAGGAACCAAGAACTAAGCTAACACAGGTGTACCCAATAATTATACTAATTAACCAATCAAGACGCAAGGAGGCAGGGAGGGAATTGACCAACATACCACACTAGACAAACAAGACAGGGCAGGGGTGCCCTCCGGTGGCAGACTGGGGTAAAGTCCAGACAGACCAGTGAGATCTAACCCCTTGACGATTCTGGCAAACAGTTAACTTTTCACAATGTTGCTGCAAATTTGCAGCAAGGGTCATATTTTCACATGCAAGTTAGGTTTGTGGAAAACTGGCACCTGGAAAATTTGTCACCAAAAGTTCACTACTAAGTTTATCATTACTGGCTAATATATTTGTCACAGTGGCAGTTTGTCATTGTTGCCAGAACATTGCCACAAGTTTGCCACTAGTGACTGACAATGGCAAACTTGTGGCAACACATTCTGGAAAACTACTCTGTTTACACACAAATTAACCACAAGTTTGCTGCCACAAACATTGTTTTGTACGGGATATTATTGTAAACACTAATATATATATATATATATATATATATATATATATATATATATATATATATATGTAATATTAGACTGCAAACATTATGTTTTTGTAAGAGTATTCAGAATGGATAGCCAGTTTTAGAACATGGCACTGCTATTATTTATGTAAAATAGTTCTGATGTTTGATATGGTGTTATGTTCCCACCAATTTCAAAAGCAAACCTACATCCTTGTCTGAACCTTCTAAAAATAGCAATATAAGCATATAGCATATCTAGCTCATGCTATCTCAGTTATATAAGGCAACAGAAGCATGCTCAAAAATGCTGAAGATCTCATAAGGTTAACATGCCACGCCTGTGTGATGTGGTGGTGGTGGTGGCGGGGGCAAATAGAGAGGGAGGGGGGCCAGATAGAGATAAGGTCAGCCGTTAAACGTTATCACAGCCCACAGGAGAGAGCTCATCTCAGCTGGAGGAGGAGGAAGACGCTGTAAAACGCCTCCATAAACGTCAATTTTTCCCAATCAGCCCAAGTCTCATGAGGAGGTTAGATAGCGGCGACGTGCGCCGCTTAGCAAAAAAATCCCCAGTTTTTTCAGTGGGATTTTGCCGAGACCTAACCGAGTTTTTTTCCTACCCCTGTCGATGTTTTTTCCCCCTTCTTTATTTGCATCCTGTTTGTATAACTAATTTGCCAATATTATACTCACAAATTACTCTTCAAATGAGCCTAGTCAGGAACGCGCTCTTGCCCAATGAAGCTGGAAATGCAATGTTCTCAATAAATCACTGCTTCTTTAATGCAAAAGCTACAACACATATACAAAAGTCACATCATATTTGTAAAACCTGCAACAAATGCAAAAAGTCAAAAGGGAAAAAGTCACAACACAAATGCAGAGCCAAAGAATCAAAAACAAACGCAAAAGCCACAGCGTGAATACAAAAATACTTAACTGTTTGCCACAAATTAACCACAGGTTTCCCGCAAACCTGCAGCAAACATTTTGTTTTTGTAAGGGAGGAGCATAAGTTTGCCACAACCCTGGGCAGGTGCCAACACAGTGCAGGGCACACACACACTCAGAAAATCACACACACATTCACACCTTACGGGGCCAATTTAGAGTTGCCAAGTAACCTAGAGTGCATGCTTCGGGACTGTGGGAGGAAACTGGAGCACCTGGAGAAAACCCACGCGAACATGGGGAAAGCATGCAAACTCCACACAGAAAGACCCTACGGGTGACCCCGGGATCAAACACCGCCGTGAGGTGGCAACGCTACCCACTGCCCCACCATGCCGCCCTTGTTGCCTTGCTTTCAAAAGAAATATTTTGTCATTCAAAAAATTTCTTAAATGAGCTGGAATACAGTAATTCTTTTAAATTGTGTAAACTTTATAAACATAGAACTTTATATTGCATAAAAACACAACTTAGACCCCTGCATCGGGTGAGCCCTCTAGATTACAGCCATATGTGTCATGTATGTGTGTGTTATTCCTGCACAAAGTTACTAAAAATTGCAGGCTGAATTCTCATAAGGTTAATGGTGGCTTATTAAAGATGGTTATCTGTGCATCCGCTTGGAGGTAAATCACCGTCTACATATTAAATCCACACTGAGTTCTGAGATTGGACTAGTGAGTTGAGTTTGGAACTCGGTTATGTGCCGGTGCAAACTTTACAAATCGTGCTGTAACCGTCAAAAAAATCACATACATGCAGCATTTATATTCAAATCCGATTGCACACATTATGTTAATATGCGTTGTGGTTTTTGCATTTGATTTTTGGATTTATTATGACTTTTGCATTCGCATTGCGACTTTTGCTTTGTGCATTTTTATGGCTTTTCAATTTGTGTTGTGGCTTTTTCATTTTGCATTTGTGATGTGACCTTGCATTTGTGTTTTTTTGTTTGTATTGGGGCTTTTGTATTCATTTTTGTATTCTGCTGCTTCATCTGGACCACCGTCAATAAGGAGAATAATGGAAAGTAATTTTGTTTATCATATGTTAAACTGTTTATATCTATTTTACAAACCTTGTTCCATTCATAACCAATAATCAGTTTTGGGGAAAATCTGATACTACAAGTCCCCTTCCACTCTCAGCATGCAGAAACGTTGTAATTTAAGAGGATTTCTCCTCAGTGTTACTAGAAGCAGCAACTTGTTGACTCATTCTCATCCAGTGACTGGTTGGTTGGTGTTGTGTGTCATGGTGCTTACTGATGTGTGTTGGTAAATGTAAGCAGCAGCAGAAGTCTGGCTTGTTGAAAATCTCATTTTAAAACCTTAATTTTCTAGTTTTAAGTGTCTGTTCTACGGATGCAAGCTAACGTCTAGAAGTTAAACAATTCACCCTCGTCTTTCAGAGTCTGCTTCAGTCAATGTTAGTTGGTAAACTGAAGTACTATTGGGACAGGATTAGTTTATAGTTTATAGTTTTTACTAGGGATGCAACGGTATTTTACTGAATCGTTCGGTACACGCTGTTTGGTTCGATACACCCAGGTGAACCGCGCTAGTTTGGTACGCCCAACCTTAAATTAAATTTTTTAAAATGTGGTCATTGTGCACACATTCCCAGGGAACTGCTGTGTTCAGGACCAGAAAGCCCTCCTGAGAGTGATCCGGGCAGCAGAGCACTGCTGCACGACAGCTCTAGCTTCTCTGCAGGACATTTACACCAAGAGATGTAGAACCAGGGCAATCAGGATTGTAAAAGACTCATATCATCCCGGAAACTGACTTTTTCATCTTCTGCAATCAGGCAGAAGGTTCCGCACCATCATGGCCAAAACAGAGAGACTCAGGAGGAGTTTCTATCCTCAGGCCATCCGTTTTCTAAACAAGGACATGTCTTTTTCTAAATAATTTATTTGTAATTCCATACTGGCTCTCAACTCATTGTGTGATCATTTCTACTTTTGACATTTACAGTTCAATATTTGCTGTGCAGCTGCACTTGGCACTTAAAAAACATTATACACTGCGCTCATTGCACCTTAAAACCATTGCACCTTATGTATATAAGTAATAGTTCCTCTTCTTTTTTTAATCTCTTTCCCTTATCTCCTTATTCTTAAGTTATTTTAAGTTTGTATTTGTATGTCATTATTCTTATTTTTATTATATTTTTATTTTTTTAATTTTTGTCTTAAGTTGCATGGTCAAAGAGCGGATCAGGATACATTTCACTGCATGTTGTACCTGTATAACTTGCATGTGACAAATAAAGAATCTTGAATAAAAAATCTTGAATAAATCTTGAATTAAGGTTCTCCGCCGTTATGACGGATATCCACCAATCGAACGTAAAGGCATATTTAAGATAAAAGCAGATCCATGAGATTTATTTCTCATGTTTTAATGAATGCAGCCTAATGTCTTTAGTGTCAAGATGTTACGAGATGTGGAAGTCATGTGCGAAAGAGCAGTAGTTGCTCATCACTTGTAAAGACTTGGCCTCGGAAAGTCGGCACCCCTATTTGAGGAGGCAGAATTCGTATTCTCAATAAAGGTCCAGACAAATAAACAAATCACTACTTTTACCAGAGTATTTTGAGTATTTCTTTTTGAGTAGTAGAATATGTTTACTTTTGATATCTGGGCTAAGATGTGAGTCATTTTTGGGTCGTTATCCTTGAAGTTCAGCAGCCTTTGTTTCTAAAACCTTTGTTTGATCGCAGCAAATGCAAAAGCTGCGAGGTGTACAATAGATTTCAATGCATTTATAATTATGACCGAATGGCAGCATAAATTAACATACATAAAAAATCAGGTTTAGTACATTTTGTTCTTTTCATGCCACGGTAAACGAAGTGACAGAAACAGGTCAGTTGCACTTTCACCACCCGTGTCAGACTTTAGTTGTCGTCCTTTTTTCCTGTGTGTAATGGAGTACAGACGCAGCATGTTTCTGGCAATGGGATAGTTTTCGCTTTACTGCCATTTGCCATGTGGCCGTTTCTATCAGGAACACAGCCAATGGGCCGTGAAACACGGGTCACCCGGTCACGTTCCCTGCCTTTTACGGCACAGCTGGTGGTTTGCGACTGCCGACGAGGGTCACTGCGCTTCATCCGTAAGCTATTCTGCTGGTTCGAGGAAAAAAAAAAAAATTAAATCCCCTCTGACAGACCTGGACACAAGCAGCAGCATCCATTCCGACCACATTAAATATCAGCTAAGGAAGGAAAGGATGTCCTCAAAATAAGGTTGTGACTTTTTTTAGAGTGTGCACTAATGCAAAAGCCACAACATAAACACAAAAGTCAAAAGACAAACGCAAAAGGCACAAATATGAAGCTAGTAAAATGCCTTCATCATGGGTTTTGCAGTTTGGTGATGATTTGGCATTCGCGTTGAAGCTTCTGCATTTGTGTTGCATCTTTTGCATTTTGCTTTTCATGTCACTTTTGCATTTGCATTGTGGCTTTTTCATTTAGCATTTGTGATGTGGCTTTGCGTTTGTGTTTTTGTATTTGTATTATTATTTTTTTACATTTGCAATGTGGCTTTAGATTTTATGTTGTGGCTTTTGCATTTTTATGGATTTTGCATTTGTTTCGTGAGTTTTGCATTCGCATTGAAGCCTCTGCATTCGTGTTCTGGCTTTTGCCTCCTTGTTTTGGCGTTTGCATTTCTTTTCTATTCTGTTGAACCGTCCGGGCCACCATCAATACTGAGAGTAATGGAAGATGTTTTTCGCTGAAGGTCTCCAGCTTGTTTTTGCATGTTTTTTCTCCCTGCCAACAACTCATCAAAAATATTCATTATTTCCTGCCGCTACAGGGCCAAATGGCAAAGTAGCTACAATATCACATCAGATATTTTTCCCCCTCCCTCCACTTCCCCTGCGTACTCGAACCGCGGGGCGTCTGAGTCTGTAACTGTCGGCTCGAAGCGCCGCTGAAATACTAATGAAGTAGTAAAGAGCAGTGCATCGACTCCAGCACCTGTCTCTACTCAACATCACATTCCCATGCCAAGCGCTAAAAATTCACTTGTCACCCCAGGTTCAAGCCAGTACGGAGCCCTGAGAGGGACACGTGAGAAAAAGAAGTGCAAGTTTTGTATGCAAAAATGAAAGTCACCACAAAAGCAAGAGAAAGTTTAGTGTCACACAAAATGTTTTCGCATAAGCACCGGGTGTTTTTGTGTTTTCTTCTGCTCAAGAGATGTTTTTGTGAGCATGAGATTTTACGTGAGCGTGAGATATTTTTACGTGAGTATGTTTTTGCGAGCATGGGATATTTTTGCATGAGCGTGAGATGTTTTTGCATGATCATGAGATGTCTTTGTGAGCATGAGATATTTTTATGTATCAGATGTTTTTACATGAGCATGAGATGTTTTTGCATGATTATGAGATGTTTTCGTGAGCATAAGATATTTTTACGTATCAGATGTTTTTGTATGAGCATGAGACGTTTTTGCATGAGCATATGTTTTTGCGAGAGCATGAGATGTTTTTGTATGAGTATGAGATGTTTTTGCGAGAGTATGAGATGTTTTTGCGAGAGCATGAGATGTTTTTGTGTGAGCGGGAGATGTTTTTATGAGAGCATGAAATGTTTTTAGCGTGAGCATGTTCCCAGTTTTCACACGAGCAAGAGATGTTTTCACATGATCATAAGGAAGTATTGTGTAAGAACTTTTTTGCGTGAATAAGAACAAGATGTTATCATGCAAGCAAGAGAAAGCATCACATTTGCCTAAGTTTCTCAGCATGAAATATTCTTGAGCTTTCACAAGATGTTTTATGTACACACAAGATGTTTTACCTGTTCACACAAAGTTTTAGCCTGAACATGAGCACACATTTCCCACAACATATTTTTCACATTTTGCAAGATTTATGTGAGCGTAAAATACTTTTCTGTGCTAATGGCATGTTTTTACACTTTACAAGGTGTTTTTACCTGCTTATATGATGTATTTCATTGAGCATGAGGTATTTACACATGTGCACAAGTTTTTCCAAAATATATTTCATGCTAAATATGCCATTAAATAGGTGGCATTCTTTAGAAAATTGTTTTAAAAGAGGCAGCACAGTGGTCTTTCTGTGGGGAGTTTGCATGCTCTCCCCGTGTTCGCATGGATTTTCTCTTGGTGCTCCCTGTTCCTGTTTCCGCCCACAGTCCAAAAGCATGCAATATAGGTTAATTGGTGACCCTAAATTGGCCCGTAAGGTGTGAATGGGAGTGTGCTTGAGTGAGTGTGTGTGTGCCCTGCACACACACTGTTTGTGCCTGCCCAGGGTTGGTCTTCGCCCCCGGTATGTTCCCAGGATAGGTTCCGGTCCCTCCGCGACCCCAGTTGGGATTAAGCGATTAGGATAATGAATGAATGAATGAATGTTTTAAAAGAATTCTCAAAAACTATTTGTGCACACACAATATTTTCTCATGTTCGTGGAGATTTTGCATTTATTCATGATGTATATTTTTGAGTCTGCAATATGGATTTCTGCAAAAAAAATCACCTCACTGTTTTATGCAGTCTTGCATCAGATTTGAATAATGGAAATAAGCGAGCCTGGCAGCATGACAGCTGCTATGAAAGCTGCACGCTGTTACAGTAACGTGTTTATATATTTTCTTCCAATTTGGCATGAGAGATGCAAATCTAGCGCTCAGTGCACGGAGACGAGGCAGAAGGCCGTCTTTTGTCAGTTTTATCCAGTTTTTTTCCACACACCAGCACTCCAACGTGCAAGTGTCGAAACCTTGTCACACTATTATCACTAAATTATACGCGAGTGGGAGAAGCAGGCTCGTATTTGCATGAATTAGGATGGCAGCGCCTGGATCCCGTTTTTCCCAGAGATATTTGAGCAAACTGGAGGCGGCGTTTCACGCGCGCAAATATTTAGGCCAAAGCACTTCGCCTTTTGCAGTCCTGTTCCCACGACCCTTAACAAAAAATATATTAATATATATATATTTTTTTTTTTTGTTATTGTACACCACCAACGTTATCGATTCTTCTCAACAATTCGCTCATTTCCCAGCACAACTTTTTCCGGATTTCCATAAGTTTTGCGTCGCGGTACATTACATCACAATCTATGCGACTTGGCCTTTAACCACGAGGAATCATGATGCATAAATGATATTTTTCGCGATGTAATTACACGAGCTCTCACATTACTCTCACAGGGAAGTCCAACATTCACTAAAACGTTCCAGTTCAGTTAAATCTTCCCATTTATTACAGACTAAACTTATATTTTAGCTGATTATAATAAAAACAACCAACGTTCTACTCACAGTAAATACAGTACTTACTATACTATACCATACTATACTATGCTATACTATACTATACTGAGTTAATTTTCCTAGTATACTTTACATAGTGAGTACACAAATATCAAAATATACTGATTACATAAACTTTACTTGTAAACTTTAGGTCCAATATGTATTGGAATACTATACTTAAATGTTTATAGAAATTCTCTGCATAATAAAAACTAAAAATGAATATGAATAAGTTCATGTTTACAGTCTTGTGCATCATTTATACTAATAATTGGTATTAATACTAGCACTTTTACATCTCCTATTTATATACTTCCTGGGATTCCAATACTACTGTCAATACTTTCTATATAGGGAGTATACTCATATACACACTATAAACTACACATAAACTGGATCACTGGACCCTGAATTGGATCAAATTGAAATTGTATCATAGCAGACTTTGTGATATACACAGATGCCGTATTGTTGGTCTTTGATACAATATTGAATCATGGCTCAACTTGTGATTTACTCCTTCACTATATTTGGGATCAGAATTGAGATGCAAATGTGTACCTGAGATGTAAAAAAGTCCACATTTTTATTAAAAATGGCTAAATAGAAAGGATGAGCACTCTAAGGACTAGCCTCTGACTGTACATAATACCAGACAATTATGAGCAGAAGCATAATTTTCATTTTTTTTAAAAAAGAACTGGCATTAAAGCAAAAGATCTATGCTGCCGAGGTCCCACTTTCCCAAAAGCATAAAAGCACAACCGTAATCTTTAAATGATGGATTGAATACTGCACTGAAATGTCTCTCCAATAACGACGGTCATTACATCGCAGTGCTTTTCGGCAAACTCGGCCCATAACGTTCACGTAGGACATAAAGACTTTGCAACGTGGAAAACAAGCTTTGATTTCTCTTCCAAACAGCTATGGGCAACTCCTGAAGAAATAGTGTGATTACTGTGGACCAGAAAAAGATAAAAAAGAGAAATGATAAATGCTGTTTCTAGATGTTACTGCTGATTATAGTTGAGCTAGCTGTTAAAAACGAGCTGTTGAATTAATATGTCAGTAATGTTCTTAACACAAGTGAAAGATTATTTGTCATTGTGAACACCCCACAGCACAGCACACAGCGCAGCACAACGAAATGTGACTTCTGCATTTGACCCATCCTGGATTCAAACCTGCAACCTTCTGATCATGGGGCAAACACCCTACCGTTACGCCACCAACTGCCCCACAAGAAAACTAATAGCACAGCTCTCCTTAATGGAGATGCTCGCAGTGCTTGAGGACGCAGTGCTCGAGAGTACCTCAGCGGTACCTTTACCGGTCCAGAATTTGAAACCGACGACCCTCCGATCATGGAGCCAACTCCCTAACCATCACGCTACCAACTGCCCTAAAATGGTGTCTCTACAACAAAACTTCAGAGAGAATCCAAAGAAAGAGGCAGATATTAGCCTTGATGTGAAAGACGTGAGTCTTTGTCTTTCTTTCTTTTTTTCACTTTCTCTTTCATATCCAATTTTTGACTTGGAAAAACGGGAAAATTTGGGGTATTGATAAGAAACCCTATTGTTCTGGTCTCCTTTAAGAGCGGAAAATGTTAATCCATAAATGGTGTCTACAAAAACTGTAGTTAACAAAAAGAAAAAGGAACAATTTTTGTTCCCTGATCAAGAGCAAGACATCACTTTAACAGCCAAGCAAAATTCAAGACTCTATCATTTCTTGAAATCCAAAGAAAGAGGCAGCATTGATATTAGCTTTGACATGAAAGACACAAATTTCTCCTCTTTCTTTTTTTTTACTCATGCTCTCCCTCTCTCTCTCTCTCTCTCTCTCTCTCTTTCTCTCTCTCTCTCTCTCTCTCTCCCGCCCATTATTAACTCCCAATGATATCATCTGAGAGGGCTGACAGTCTTATCGGCGAGCCGTAAAGTTTGGTAATGACACAGTAAAATGATTTTCACCCAGCACCCTTCATTTCCATAAAGCAGGCTTTTTACTGCCGTCCTCGCTCGCCTGCCTCTCTAATGGCCTCGTGTTTGAGGGGGGTGGGGGTGAAAAAGAGGAGCATGTTGGGAGTTCTGTTTTCATTTGACATTATTAGAAATTCAATCCCACACAAATGGCTCCGGAATATCGCGGCGGAGGTTCGGCCTCGCTCGGTTCACGCTCAAGGTGCTTTTCCCGCACTTCCACTCCGCGCATAATGCGTTACGACTTGACTGGCTTCGGGTAATATTGTTTCATGACCCGAAACCCGTCGTCGACTTCGTCGCTCTTGGGTTAGTTTTTTTTTAAAAGTGAGGGGGAACCGGAGAACGAGTGGTGGCCAACGCTACTCGAGGGAATCGGAACGTTTTCCTGACTGCTGAAGGCTTGTTGAGAATGATTGACTTCCTTGCACACTCCCTGAATGTGGGAATATCAACTAATTTGGGGGCAGTTGGCAGCGTAACGGTAAGGCAGTTCCTCCATGATTTGCGGGCCTTTTTTGAGATTGTTGTGGCCTAAAATGCCTAATGCAGCTTTTCTAAAGTATTGCGATGAAAGTTGTGGTGTTTTTAGACATTTCGTTGCAATAAAGTTGCGGAAAAAGGTGTGATTTTCCCCCTTCATAACTATTATTTAACAAATAATTTAAAATAAAGGGGAAAAAACACTATTATTTTTGTTAACCATTAGCCATTTAGTTATTTAAGAAGGTAAACATAAGAAGTTTTTATCACACGTTTCGTGTGTCTTCCAACCGTAATTAGGAAATGAGTTCGCTGATGTATGATGTATGGTGTTTTGCAGGAGACGTCAATGATTGGTCAGCAACTGTGCAAAGGTTGCAGCAATTGGTCAAAACCACAAAGTCACGTTGAATTTGCGGTGATCGGCTGAATTTGAGTTAATAATTGCAATGGCAACATCGCGAAATCCTGGAGATTCTGGTTGGGGAGTTTTGTCTGCGATTGCACGGATAGCTGGTTCAAGTCCCGGACCAGTAAACAGTACCACTGAGCAAGGTACTGTCTCCAAGCACTGCTCCCCAGGCGCTGCCAAAAAGCTGCCCACTGCTCCTTCACAGAGGTCACATTTGGTTGTGGTGCACTATGTGTTGTGCTGTGGAGTTCGCAATGACAATCACTCACTTCACTTCAGTGCATGAGATGCAAGGACTGCAATTTACATTTGTCACAAATTTGGCTCCAAATCGGCACCAGAACTTTGCTGGTCTGAAACTGAGAGTCTGTTAACAGTGGCTATCTTGTGTAAGAGCAATAACCTTTTATTAAATGTAGACAAAACAAAATAAATTATCATCGACTTCAGAAGATCCAGCATTCACCATCAATGGCACTGTTGTCGAGAGGGTGAAAAACACCAAGTTCCTGGGTATCGTAGCTTCCGATCTGCCAACACGAGATTGTGTAACAGCTTCATACCACAAGCCATCAGGACTCTGAACGCACATTAATATCAGAGCTCTCTTAAAATACCTCAATTGCATATACTCAAACTACGTCACACCTGCACTTTACGTACCTACTGTCTACTGTTTACATCAGGCACACTCAGATGCACTAGTGTTAATACAATAACTGTAAATTCTCCTTTCTTCCCATGATGTCCTCAATTCTACATCTAACCTGTGCAGTATAATAATCATGTGCAATATCAGTCATTAAGGTTTACATCCCCACCTTCAAATAGTACCAGAGTGTTGTGTATTTATTGTTCTGTCTATTTATTGTGATTGTTCTGTATTGTAATGTTCTTGCACTTTATTTGTTAAAAGCTGCAGTAAAGAACCTTGAACCTTGTGATGTCATGAGACAAGAGGAAGTGAGGCAAGTTTAGATAAACAAACTGTCAGGAAGCAGTTGTGTGGTGCAGCTGAAGAAATTCATATTCGTTTAACAACCTGGTCATCTGAAGGCAGGGCCGGCCCAAGCTTTCAGGGGGCCCTAAGCAGAATTTTATTTGGGGGCCCCTCTGTGCCACCAATATGACTAATTATTGTCAATCCTTTATTATTCGCACACTATAAATCTAACACACCCAATATGAATTTTATTTTTTTGCAGCTGTGTTGCTTACATCATACCAATGTTTTTACCCTTGCTATGATCTTTAATTGTAACAGTAGCAAACCCACAGGAGTAGTCAGGTGTTAATTTGCACTTTAACATTCAAAGTCTTGCAGTACCAGTTGGCATACTTAATGTGGTGTACTGAAAGGTGGCAAAATAAACTAGTAGACAATGCTCTTGTATGGCTGTCATACTCCAACTGTGCATGCATCCTGCAGCAGCCAGTTAAAATAATATTGCGTTGTTTTTTTAAATTGAATAATGGATTTCATTACCAATATGATATCAACTGAAATATTAAACATATATAAATGTAAAAAATAAAAATAAAAAAACGATGTAATTTCATGTACTCTTGGGGGCCCCCTGGTGGCTACGGGGCCCTAAGCAGCCGCTTAGTTCGCTTATGCCTTGGGCCGGCTCTGTCTGAAGGTATAAACATGAGAAAACAGAAAGAAAGAAAAAGGTGTAAGATGATATAAGGGAAAAGGCGAACATTTGATTTGACTGATCGATGGGGCAAAAAATCAACAAGCTTAAAAACATAATTGTGGTCAATGTCAATCTCTTTCAGCTGTGATAAGAGGCAGAATGAGCTACACATTGATCTAAAAAGCATAAGTCTAAATGGCGAAATACCACATAACAATGAATATGTCTCTACAAAATAATAATGTAAGGATAAAAATAAATAACTTACAAGATAAAAACACAAAAAACAAATCATTTGTACCCACAAGACATTTTTGCAAACAAGATAATTAACTGCAGCACACAAGATAATAACTTGTTCCTACAAGACAATAGCCTAACATGTGAACAAGATAATTATCTTGAGCACAGAATAACAAGACAATAACTTGTTTCCACTAGATAGTTAACATCAGCACAAGATGATTAAAACTTATCATGTTGTAAATATGTCTTTCAAATGAAGTAGAGTAAAAGTCATAAGTTAATGACACAAGAAAACAACTTGTACAAACAAGATAATTAACTTTAGCACACAAGATAATAACGTGTGAACAAGATAGCTAACTTTAGCACAAGATAATTAACACATCATGTAAGAAAAGTTGCGTACATATGATCAAACTCAGGTTACAAATGTTTTCAGCACAAAAAGAATGACATTTATCAGCATTTGTCCTTTTCAAAATATTGATTTGATTAAATCTTGGTCGGAATAGAATCATATTTTAGTCTTAAGTCTAGCAGTCATGAGTTTGCAAAATGTGTCTTTCAAATGAAGTAGAGTAAAAGTTAATAAAAAAACATACTAACTTGTTCAAACAAGATAATTATCTTTAGCACACAAGATAATAACATGTGAACAAGATAGCTAACTTTAGCACAATATATCAAATATCAAATATCAAATGAAGTCATGAATTAATTACACGAGATAATCACTTGTATGAACAAGATAATGAGCACACAAGATAGCAATTTGTGATAGATAATTAACTAGAGCACACGAGATAACTATCTTGTGAACTCATGTTATTAACTTAACTTCAGCACAAGATAATTAACTTCTGCACAATATGTGTTGTTCAACTGAAGTGTTATAAATGTCACAAGTTAATGACACAAGATAATAACTTGTACAAGCAAGAAAATAAACACAAGACAATAACTCAGTTTGGGAGTGGGGCTTCTCTTCAACTAGCCTAAAGTGTCGAACTAAAGCGACGCAACAACAACGTCCCGCTAATCCTTAAGTGTGAAATTGATGTATGCTGTCTCCTGTTTGTGCAAACGAGGCTTATTAGTGTCAATGCCCTATAAATTCCCAGCTACTCCCCTTTTCAATTTCCTGCCTCGTCGCACATCGCCGGACAGCAGGAGGTTCCCCGGAAAAATACCCCCATCGCGTTAAAATAAAAAATACACCATATCAACGGCAGACTGGAGGTGAAATATGGACTCGGTAGATGAGAAAAAGAAAAAGTAAGCGAAAAAGAAGACAAAGAGACACAAGAGACTGGAAAAATAGTAAATGGAAAAAAGGTAACTGGAAAATGTATCATTCACACTTATCATGTTGTAAGGAAAGTTGCGTACATATGGTCAGACTCAGGTTACATGTGTTTTCAGGTTTCTTAATGTGAGAAAATGATAACCAGCTCAAAAAAAGAATGACATTTATCAGCATTTGTCCTTTTCAAAATATTGATTTGATTAATTCTTGGCCAGAATAGAATCATATTTTAGTCTTGAGTCTAGCACTTATGAATTTGTGTCTCAACTTAATATAGTTTGAAATTATTTTAAGTATCTGACATTGCATGATGTAAAAATATAACACAAGTGACTCATTGTCCTTTGTAAAAATGCTACTTTAATCATTACAGTTATGAAAGTGCGCTACAGAGATTTTGTATTTGTCATGGGTATGGTTGCAGGGAGGAGGATGGAAGGGGATGAGGACACTGTTGCAGGCAGAACAAAAGCGTTTATTGAGGGGAATGGAGGCACACGAGATACACAGGGAAAAACCAAGTCCACAAGCACAAAAAATGGATAAAGTTACAAAAGAAAGGTGAGGCCCGTGCTCCCAGTAGTTGGCGTCAGGTAATGGCGGAGAACCTCCCTGAGTAACCAGAACAAGCGAGGTCCTTATGCTTGAAGACTCGGGAGGTGAACTGACAATGGCCCAGACTCGGTAGCCACCAAGGTAGTCTGACCAAATGAAGAAAGTTCACTGGGAGTCACGAGCCTGGGGAGAAACACAGGGGAGGTGTGAAGATGAGGAAACAAAAAGGGCAATCCAAACAGAAACAGAAAACCAAACCAAAATCACAAAGCTCCAAAAGTCCAAACAAAAGAGAGAAGAGCAGAGTTTCACCAGGATATCCAACAAACATGAACCAAACAACCACACAGGGTATGAGGGATACAGACTCGGAGACACACCGGTTAAACTGACTTAAATAAGGCCACAGAACTCAACAAACGAGTGCTTGCACCGATCCCAAACTCAAGGCAGAACGAGACACAGCTGAAAGCAATAATAAGCACGGGGGTGTTCTACACAGACACTGACCTACTAGGTAGGGAACACAGTGCAAACAACATACCAGGAAATGGGGTGCGCTCCAAACAGATAGTGAACTATTCAGAAGGGCACGAAGTGCAGACACAGAACCCGGAAGTGAGGAGCAAGCTAATAAGGAAGGCTAGAGCTAACCCAAGGAGACACAAGGGGCAAACATCACAGACACAACACCAAAAGTGAACCCAGAGAGCCAGAGAAACAAAACAGATACTTATCTGGGTTCACCGGTGGCACAGTCCCGTCTAAGTTGGGCGAGACCATGACAGTATTTGCTGAACACTATTTATACACCCAGTTTTATCAGCTTTTATGAAGTTCAAAAGTTTTATATTCACATCTTTACCCATGTTGTTGCTTAATTTATGTGTTGTATTGCTGTAGAATAAGTTATTTAAGTTATTAATTATAAGTAGAAGTAGCAGCTTGAAAATAAGTTTTACACAATGTGGTGCAATACTGTAGCTGGTAATGGGCCAACAATGAGACAAAGTTTTCTGTAGTTCGAACCGAAACAAATCTATCAACCTCCTTCCTTCTTCTTCCCTCCTTCATTCCTCCCTCCATCCCTATCTCCCCTCCTTCTTTCTTCCCTCTCTCCATCCCTTCCATGTTCCTTCCACCCTCCATCCTTCCCTCCCTAACTTCCTCCTTCTTCCTCCTCTCCATCTCTCCTCTTCCTTCTCTCCCTCCCTCTAGCCTCCCCCTCCTTCCTTCTTCCCTCCTCCATCCCTCCCTCTTTCTTCCCTCCCTTCTTTCCATGTTCTGTCCTTCCTTCTTCATCCCTCTTTCCCTGCCTCCATTCCTTCCTCCTTATTGAGGGAGGGATGGGGGCAGGACATATCTTCCTCCTTCTCCCCTCCCTTTATCCCTCCCATATTTTGTCCCTCCTTCTTCATCCATCCCTCCCTCCTCTCTCTCCTTCTTCTCTCCCTCCATCTCTCCTTCCTTCTGCCCTCCCTTCTGTCCTTCCTTCTTCATCACTCTTTTCCCACCTCCCTCTTACCTCCCTCCATCTCTCCCTCCCTGATCCCTACCTCTAACTATCCCTCCATGCTTTCCTCCTTCTTCCCTGCCTCCATCCCTTTCTCTTTTTTCTCTCCCTCCATTTTTCCTCCCTACTGCAGCCCTATCTCTCCCTCCTTCATCTCTACCTCCCGTCCTCCATTTCCATTCTTCCCTGCTTCATTCCTTACCTCCCTTCCCACCCTTTTCCTTCCCTTCTTCCATCTTTATCCTTCAGTCCTTGCTCCTTCTTCCCTCTATTTTTCCTTTCCTCCTTCATCCCTCCCTCCCCCTTATCCTTAACCCCATCCCTCTCTCCTTCCTTCCCGCATTCCTCCCTCCTTCATCCCTCCCTCCATCTCTCTGGAGCAAGACAGCTATTAATGTGCATGTTGACTGTCTCTTATGTGGCGAGGAATGAATCTCCAGACCAGCTGTGAGTTGGCACTGCGTCAAGAGGGATTCGGCCCTACTTTCACCTCTCATCACTCACTTCTTCCAAAACCTTTCTTATAAAACTAAGGCAACAAAGTAAAAATCAAAAAACAAAAATTAGCTCATTAAAGAGATAATATCAGGTTTGTCTTCATATTTTCACATCAAATGTATATGTATTATGAGTATCTCTGGGCCTTCTGGAAAAATCTATATAAGATATGCATGTGTAGCGTATGTTAAAGTGACAGAAGAAAGGCTTTAAAAATGTCCAAGATCTCAAATGGGGAATGAAGTAAAAAAGTAACTTTTTATGTCTGATACTGATACCAATATTTTGGAAGTCTTTTTGAACCAGAAAACAGAAAATAATGCTTTAAAAGATGTCTGAATACATGACTGAGACATCTCAATTTTTTTTTTTCTTTAAACACAGTTGTGTCATTTCGTGACGGTCCCTAATCCTGCGGCGCTAAAACCATCAGGAACACTGAGATTGTGAGTGAGAGCTGGTGTTGTTAAGGAAATCAAACAGTATAATGGTGTGATTTGCTGTTGGGGTTGTAGTGTGTTGCGTTGCTTGTTCTACTCATTGTCATGTCAATATGTAGTGTGAATCTTGAACAATAAACCAGCTTTACTGCAGTAACACTTCTCATGCAGAACCAACTGAACGTGCACACATTTAGAGATCAGCTCCATAGATTGGTCCAATGCCAGCTGTTTGAGTCATTATCGGACCGATATTCCATCCACATATCAGGTTGGTGCCATCTTTAGTAAAAAGTGGTGCTGTTACACCTGGCATTTTTTGGCCCAAAATCTGGTCATCTTGATTCTAAAAGCAAAATTACAGAAACACAATCGTATTGGTGAATGCAACATGAAATATAGAAACCGGACTCACACCATAATGCTGTGCAGTGCAGACCATTGTGCTATAAATATTTAGCTATATATAGACCATAGACCATATAGCTACTGTATAAAGCCAATATGGCATCACCTCACCCATTAGTGAAAAAATATATGAATGTGTGGCGAGAAAAATATACAGGTAACCAAAGGTATTACAGCAGGCAGACATGCGACTAATAAAATATGTGAAGGCACCTGAAATGGCCTGGGATTTTAAAATGTGTTTTGCTGATAAAATAAGCAGGAGGGCACCAGCTAATGCATTATGGAGGAGTGTTGTGGGAGTAATCTCAGCAGAAACTTCACAATAACACAAAAGGCTTTCTGTCAGCAGAGCGCACAGGATTTACATCCAGCTGGACTTCTGCACTCTGCTTTTTTTGTTGCAACAGCAGGGTCAGTTGAACTGTGTGGGCTTCCTTTATGCATTTGATGTTAGGTGCAAACCTAAAAAATTCATAATGAATGAGGTTACAGAATGTTCATTATTATAGTTGTTCACTATATATCCCACTAAACAGTGATCATTTCGACAGCCACTCCCTTGCTAAACAAAATGTAAACTTGTGGTTAATTTGTAGCAAACAGTGGAGCTTTCCAGAATATGTTGCCAGAAGTTTGCCATTGTCAGTCACCAATGCCAAACACGCAGCAATGTTCTGGCAACAATGACAAATTGCCATTAGTGACAAAGGTTTTTGCCAGTGATTTGCCAAAACAATTTGCCTGTAATCAGTAGCGATTTTAGGCTATTTTTAGGGATGCTCAAAAATATAATTATAACTTTGTGAGGTAGCCAGTTCTCAAATCTTAAATTTGCCAAAATTGCTTTTTAGAGATGGAATAAATGAAGACAGGCCCAAATTGACCAGTAAAATCCTTGCACGAGTCAGATTCTCCTGATTGTTTGGTGCATCTGCAATTGCCTGATTGTTTTAATTGAAATGGGCATTTGAATGTACTGCAGATGTTACACAGCGCATCCTGGTGTCATCGTTCTCAACAGGGAAATGTAAAGGTATGGCTAATGTGGACAATTATAAAAACGAACTTAATCCCATTTATTATGGAGTCCATTTTTGTGCACAACTGGGCAACGTTACAATAGGGTTATCATACCTAGCCCACCAACTGAATTTTTAGAAGGTATCTTGTTAATAGCCTTTATGGTAAGCCCATCGTCCAGCCAGCTTTTGTTTGAAAATATAAATAATTTCTAAAAGATCTTAAATCTGGACTAATCATGGCAACCACATTGTTCAAGCAAAGAGTTCTGTCAGCACGGGGGGCTGAGCAACCCTAAAGGTCAGATCCTAGAATCACCTCTGTTATCAATGACAAACTTACAGCTAACTTTTGGTGACAAATTCCTCAGGTGCATAAGTTTTTACAAAGTCCATTGGAGGTTTGTGACAACATTGCCAAAGCTTAACAGCAACTGTTTGCCAGAAGCCTAAAATTTTTTGCAAGGGCTTTAGTCTTTAAATAAAATGTGTGCCAATTTAATCGGAAACGTTGGCAGTGATGAGCCGCTACTGCACTTACGCATATGGCTCCCACATCACATACCAGCTTACTACTTAACACGTTTGGCTTCAATTTATTCACGAAAAACTGAGAAAACTTAGGGAGTTGATCTGCTTGGGAAATGATCATGATGGATTTTAGCCCAGCAAAATGAGCGCCTGATTTCACTAGAGAACTATCTATCTTAGCTGACTAACTAACGTTGACTGAAGCAGCCTCTGAAAGACGATGGTGCATAATAATTCCACTTCTAGACGTTAGCTTGCATCCGTAGAACAAACACATACAACAAGAACATGAAGGTTTTAAAATAAGACGTTTTCAACAAGCTGGACTTCTGATGCTACTTACATTTACCAAAACACGTCAAACAGCACCATGACGGACAATACCAATATTGTCCGCAACTGTGCAGTGCATTCTGAGACATAAATGTCACAGCACAGTGCGTGTCCACCATGTTGTGATGCCACAAATAAACAACCGGTTCAAACCATTCCCAAAGCATGGTTTGTGAGTCAGTTTTCTTATAATAATTAGGTACATTGAAAAGTAGTTTAAATGAACGTAATGGACTGAACAAAGGTGAACTTTTGCCGGACGCAAGAAAAAGATACATCGAAAAGACATTTCACATATTTCCAGACATTTTTACATATTTAGTCTGTGGTGTGAGTGATTATACCAAGGCTCAGTTCCGTAATTTAACATTTTTAGAAGCCCACATTTAGTTCACAAATATTTGGGTACATGACTTGGAAATCTTCAACCTGCTAAACTGTGAAAACACTGTCATTCATACAAAGGTATGTATCTTGGGTCTCTGAGGGAAATTTGTATTTTACCCACCTGTGATTAGTGAAACACACACAGAACACAGTATTTAAGGATTCAAAGATGTTAATTGTCACATACACAGACGTCCCAAGTCTCCCAAAAGCTCCAGGACTCTCCCGAATTTTGATAGCCGCTCCCGGACGCAAGCTCTAACCGTTCCATGCAGGAAACCAATAAAAAGAAAGTCCAATGTCTATTTTCTTGCCTTGTCGTTCGCATGAATGGACTGAAAACCTCCGACCCTGTGACATGATCCCCTTTATAATGATTCTTTAACATTAATGATTACCTTAACCATTAATCACTTAGTTATTTTTAAGGTAAATGTGAGGCGTTTTTATCGTACACGTTTCCTGCATCATTTAAACGTATCAAGGAAGTGAGTTCGCTGATGTTTGGCTTTTTGCGGGAAACGACAATGATTAGTCAAGAAGTGCAGAAAAGTTGCGTTAAATGCTCAAAGTTGCACGCTAGTAATGAATTTGCACAGATTGGCTGAATTTACGTTAATAGTTGCGATTGCAACATCGAGAAATCCTTGAGGGTCTGATAACTAGCCCTGTTCACTGTCTTCTCTTGCAAATAATGTGGATGACGTACAAATGTAAAATAAAGTGAACAAACCATTTTTGTCCTTTTATGAACAACACTGTTAATATCAGCTCAGTGTATTGCCTAATTTCTACCTCTTTTGCCCATGTGTGTACTTGCTGTTTACTGCTGATCGTAAAGTAAGGCAACTCTGTGTTGGTAAAAGAAGTTAAAATGGCTAAATAGCTTTAGATTGTACATATTACAGTGTATTAACAAAATATGTTAAAAGGTGTTAATTCAATACTATTTGGAGCTGATCCCATGACCAGAGAGTCGTCAGTTCAAATTCCGGACAAGTAAAGGTACCACTGAGGCACTCATGAGCAAGCTACCATCTCCAGGCACTCCAGCTTAACACTGCTCCTTCACCAATGGCTCAAATGTTGAGGTGCACTGTGTGCTGTGATGTGTTCACAATATTAGAAAAGAAACAGGACTGAGCTCAATCTGAGCTGAAGTGGACCAGAAAAAGTACAGAGTCCCCTTTAAAAAAAGGCCACTTTTCAAACCACTTCCAGAGGATTGAGTTTGGTTTCTTCAAAAAGGACTATATGTGATAAGTGAAATTAACTCAGCTACAAAAGGACAGCCAGTGTGAATGTATTAATATATTCATACCAGAGGAGCAGTCCGGGTTGTGGGCTAATGCATGCACAGATGTAATGACAGCTGGAAGCTAGAAAAAGCACAATGAATAATGGGACGGCACACAAATGAAAAAACCCCAGAGGTAAATGCAGCTTTCCACTCTCAGGACACCTATCTAAACAGGGGACGGTAATTTTCGCTCACCTGGGGACTTTTCTAATCAGAAAGCGCTAAAAGTGTTTTCTTTTGGACCGAATTTAATGATTCTATTAAGCTTTATTGAAAAAAAAGTCAGTGGCAATATGTGTGAAAAGTAAATGTCTGTTAGAGATCATTTTTTATTTGAATGATTAATTGTAACAGATGGGTGGCTGATCGATAGACAGATAGATGATTGGATGGTTGATGGATATATAGGCTGGATGGATGGATGCTGGGCAAAGTGTGGATGGATGGATGGATGGATGGATGATAGATAGATAGATAGATAGATAGATAGATAGATAGATAGATAGATAGATAGATAGATAGATAGATAGATAGATAGATAGATAGAAAGAATGGTTGATGGATATATAGGCTGGATGGATGGATGCTGGGTGATGTTTGGATGGATGGATGGATAGATAGATAGATAGATAGATAGATAGATAGATAGATAGATAGATAGAGAAAGAAGTGAGAAAGAAGAGTAAAAGTAATTAAATTTTATCTAATTTAATTGCCCAGCATCCATCCAAATAAAGAGTTTAATTTTTAACGTTAGACTCTTTATTTGGGTGAGCCTGGGCCGTTAGGTGAGTCACTGCTTGGCAATTTCACTTCATTCCTTGATGCTCTGAAGTCCATGTAGAGGAACTTTTTAAAAGGCTGCTTTGTGATGGTGATAAGAGTATAGAGATTAACATGTACTGTACATACTGTATGGAAACAGTCCAACATACAGCAAGTCTATTATCATCCTCTCATCCCTAATGACTCCAATCACATTCATCCACTTAGACCCCTTCATTCCATGTTTTATTTCACTTGGGAGGTGGGTAGGTGAGCAAATAGATAGATAAATGGATGGATGGACAGATGGAGGACAGATAGACAGATAAATAGGTGAGGACTGGATTGGATAGGATTTGATGAGGACTGGATTGGATTGGATAGGATTTGATAGATGAACGGATGGCAGCAGTGTAAAAAAGGACCTGGAGCCCACATTTAAGTAAAAGTAAGATTCCTTACAAAGATAGATAGATAGATAGAACAACAGATAGGCAGGTCAATGGTTGATATATAGGGAAAGAGAGATAGAGGTAGAGATTGAAGGTAGGTAAATGGGTGACAGGAAGACACATAGACAGACAAAAACACAGACAGACAGACAGATAGACAGACAGACAGACAGACAGACAGACAGATAGATAGATAGATAGATAGATGCGGTCCTGAGACAAACTGCTGGAAACTGAAAAGTGCATTTAACCTCCCAGAGGAATAATACCTGATACATCAACTAAGAACCAAAATAAGTATCTTCCTGACAGTTTAAAATAACTATGAAACAGACTGAAGCTGTTGCACAATTGCCTGTTTATTTTCAGGAATTTCAGGAATACAATAATTATATATTCTGCTTATACTTGTACACAGTCAGCACTAAGCAGTACCTTTTTCGAAGTAATTGCCGTCAGTTTTTCCAACCAGTTCCAACACTTGTAAGATCCGAAGTAAAAAGCTTGATGGATAGCGAGTCTGTCCTGCCAGCGTTATAAATGATCACCCTTATGAGAGATGATGACCAGGAATGCAGTGATGGATTACGGAGGTCTGGTGCTGAGTGAAAAAGACCTTAAAAAGACATGATCTGACAGACAATTACAGGGAAGTGTGCGCTGAGGTATTTCCGAAATTCGGTCATCTACTGCGATTGGAACCAAATCGGTTTGGCTCAAATCATACATCCCGCACTTGGGTCAGAGTGGAAGGTCATTTCCCTGACATGCTGCGTATAGGAAATTAAATGAATAAAATGCAAAATAGACAATTTGTTACTTGAGAGAGCAAAGTACAGCCACTTCTAGTCAAATATGACTTGAAGTGAATGTTATGCAGTGAATGTTTTACTTGAGTTAAAGAACTTAACTGAAGTACTTGCTTTAAAGCAGCACTTAAATATTTTTGCAAGGACAGTATTTTCAACTAGCCGTTTTTTCCAACTGCTGTTGAATTGGCAGAACAGGCTACATTGTCTGCATTACTTTGAAGGTCGAAGCTACTTTTACATTGTAGCTTTTCAACTATTTGGGGCATTGGTAGTGTAAAAGTTAGGGAGATGGCCCTGTGATAAGAATGTCACAATTCAAGTGGCGGACCAGGTACCACTAGGACTCATGAGCAGGATACTGTCCCCTAGCATTGCTTTTCTGATTAAAAGTAGCTAAGCTCCAGTCAAGCTACTGTTTTAATATTGTAGTTAGTTATACTACAAGCTACGGGCAGTTGGTGGCGTAAGAGTAGGGTGATCAGAAGGTCACAGGTTTGAATCCAGCACCGGTAAAGTTACCACTGAGGTACTCATGAGCAAGGTACCGTCCCCAAGCACTGCTCCCCGGGCGCTGCACGGATGGACCAAATGCAGAGCTCACGTTTCGTTGTGGTGTGTTCACAATGACAAATAATCACTCACTTTCAAGCTACAGAGAAAAAGTAGCTAACTCCATCCAAGCTATTTCACAACATTTCTTGCTTCCGTCTTGTTCAAGGTGGACTCCATCCTCCGACTCCATCTCACAACTGCCAAGAGTGTGCTTTGATGCAATAAGTAGTAGCCAATCAAATGTCACTTCTGCCAATTCAACGCCAAAACACACCTGCTAGTTGAAAATAGTCATCTTTGAAAAGAGTATTGTTGTAAGAATATAGTGTTTTGCTAGCCTGGTGGACAAGAACCTATTGGTTCCTATTCTGTTCGCTAATTGGTTGCTAGAAAATATAGTTGGGGAAACCTAAGCCTTTGGAGAGTACCCTGACGGAGTACTGTAGCAAATTATAATATTGAACGGAGGTACTAGGCGGTGTTAGCCAGGCTAGTGTTTTGCCATGCTACATTGTAATTTGTAAAATAAAAAATGTAAGTACGTTATTACTGGAAAAAATTGTGTTTTAAAAGTAGCTTCGCCGTGTAGCCACAGACCTATGTTAGGTGGTCATAATGTTATGGCTGATTAGTGTACATGTAATTAAATCTATTTCTGGCAACATGCTCAGCACATTCACTTTTGCATATTCCATATAAATGACCTGTATTTGAAGGGCACGTCGTTTTCAGTAACAAGGTCACTCATGTTTGGCCCATGTCTCTACTGCGGGATTTAAATACCCCAAGGTCCTCCATTTCAGTCCTCGTGTCCCGACATTCCCAGCATCCCTCGTTTCCTGCCATCAATATCCATGAGCACTTCAGAAAGCCACCGCTTCCCGCGCGCTCGGCTCTAAAAATACGCCGCATGCCACCAGCCAGCCACTGCGCTCTGACACCCTCACCATCTGTCGAGTCTCTGCCAGGCCAAGCTTCAGGACCACGAGATCGGACGGATCTCACGAGAACATTCCCAGGTCATGAGACCCGGCACTGGCGCGAGCGAGTGGGCGGTCAGTCGAGCGTCTGGCTAGAGTGGGCACTCGAAAAAAATAAAACAGATCGGAAAAATCACTGTTAACTTAAAATAATTAGGCAATTTATGTTACTTTTGAGTAAAGCCAAGAAACAAGCAGCTCAGTAAACTGACAGTTGATGAAACTCACTGTTTTGTGTTTGCACAACCTAAAAATATCTAATATACATTATTAGTTTAGAAACGTAAACCATTGAACTTCACAATCGCAACACACACACTACTGTTGTTATTAACTACAAATGTGAACAAACCACAACAACGCCCTATACAAATATGTTTCTGACAAACAGTTATCGTTAACCTTTGACGATGTCACCGCAAATTGTCACATGCAAATCAGGTTTGTGGCAAACTTGTGGTGGACTTCTAGCAAACTTTGTGGAAAACTTATACACCTGGTAAATTTGTCACCAAAATTTCAATACAAGTTTGCCATTACTGGCCAGTTGTTTTGGCAAATATATTTATCACTAGTGGCAATTTGTACACTAGTGACAAATTTGTGGCAACATATTCTGACAAACTCCACTGTTTGCCACAAATTAACCACAAGTTTGCCGCAAACCTGCCACAAACATTTTGTTCGGGACAAACACACATAACCACAATTCAAAATCTATAACAGAACACAACAATAATGATACTGTGCTAAGCAACAACAAAAAAAAAGTTGGAGAAGTTATTGAAATATTCAAGTAAACTCAACAAATCAATGCTAGTTTGACAACAAGTGTAAGTGGTTTTACCTAATGAACTAAATCTTTTTAATTGACTTGTATAATTGAAACATTATAATCTGTTTTACTCAATCATTTTCCCTTATGTAACAGAACAATGAAGTTTTTAATGGTGCAGTTGTTTTGCTTGGAAAGACTCTAGTTCTAGAAACATTTTGGAGCTGACATTTCCTCAGTTGGCCTGTAGAGGTTGCCCCACTGCAGTCTTGTCTTCTGTCTCTTGCTCATTCCTATTGTTCTGCCCCAGTTCGTTAGTCCAATTTAGTATTATTAGTTTCACCTGCTCCTTTTATTTTTCGTCTTTTTATTTGTACTGCCTCTTCCCTTTATTTTTGGCGTATTTGCCGTTAAGTTTAGCTGACGTCTGATGTGTGTCTCCTGTGAAATGCTAAAGAGTAAAGTCTGTGTTCTCGGCTGGTATGCATAAAACTTCTCAAGCATGGTCGTACACTTTGACTTTAGAGTTCTTTAGAGAAGTCAAAAAAATCTTAGCCAAAAGTAGAATCTTAGTGTGTTGTAGAGATGCTAAAAGTTACTTTCAGCAAAGTCTAAGCCCGATTTCTAAGTGCAGACAGAGGTAGTGCTTAAATGTTGTGAAATGAAGACTACAAATAAAACCCCGCCCCAACTACTGAGCTCAACCAATAGAGGAGCTGACGGTGAATATATTAGTGACATCAAACCCTTCATCTAGGTCTTTATACAACACGTTTTTGTGATTATACTTTAATTGGGTGTACTAAAATCTACCCAGCACATCACCAATCAATGTGTAAAAAATGCATATGTTGTGTATATTACGCGTCAAAGAGGTCACAGCAAAACAATGGATTCTAAAAGAAAATCTAACTGGACAACAAACGAAACAGTTCTCTTGGTACAGTTGGTGCTTATTCTGCAGAAAGTGTGAGTTCATTTTCTGACAGAACCTGTACATCATGAGTGGACACTGGTCACTTTGGCACAAGGTCCAAAACTGTATGATCACTATCTAACGCATCTTGAACATTGATATTGTGATATGTTTATCTATTTACATAGATTTCCATGAACACTGGTGGTTATTGTCAGTAACATAAAGAATCACGGTCAAGCCTGTATCTTTTTATCAATGCATTATTATGATATTATGATCACTCTCAGAATTGTGACATATTTAAGAGTGAAACTTTACTCTGAGAAGTTTTATGCATACCTGCCCTATTTTTGTTTTGGCCTTTTTGTTTCACACTGGACACGCAATAAGACAATGCAGCTCCAGATGAGGACGATTTCCCCAAAATTTCTGAACAGAAAAATCATTGAGGATGGTACCTTGCTCATGAGTACCTCTGCCCATGGTACCTTTTCCGGTCCTGTACCAACTGCTCTTGACATTGACTAGGATGATAAGAAGAATACTCTAAATATGATTCTCCATGGCAAACCAGTCACTTCTCTCAAATTTTCAAAATTGAGTTATTATGTTTTCATGAAAGAGCATAAATCAACCTTCAAAATGATACCTATATGGAATGAATCGGACGACATATGACTGAGATATCAACATTCAAAGGAGTCGGGTTTCTCCTGTCACGCCAAGTGAGAAACGGAGAAATCTGCCTTTGAAGTTGACTATCGCCGTAGCGCTCACAGACGCTTGGTGCGGTCGCGGCTACGTTTGCATTTACGGTAGCCTACGCTGCATTCACAGCCATATGGATAGTCTACCTGCGTTAGGTTAACTGAACTCGGGAGACTGTTCCACTGTTTCAAAACACTAAAAACAAAAAATCCAAATTTTTACCCCTCGCAACATAAACGGTCGTTTTTCTCGGAAACCTCCGTTGCAACAAACGACTGGTTTCACCGTGCAGAGTGACAAATGTCAAAATCAACACTGAGATGGAACACAAATATCTTGTAATTTTTTCTTGCAGTTACCAAGAAACCCATCTCCGGTAATTTAAAAACAGTAACGCTTGCTCTCAACCTTCGTCAAACCCGCTTGAATGAACAAAGTCAACAGGTCAGCAAGCCAAGGAAGAACTGTCCGCTCCCTAATTAACTTGTTTGTGCCCCTTAAAGCCAAAATAACTCCAGCAAATATGTAAATGTCACAGCTTATTTTCCTCTCCCCCATTTTAATTACGGCCTGTCTGAACATCGACGAAGATCACAGGCAAGGCCATTTTTTCTCTCCTTTTTTACTGATAACTCTTGGGCATGAGGGATCTGTAGAGAGATCGAGGGAGAAAGAGAGAGAGATTAAGAGAGAGAGAGAGAGAGAGAGAGAGAGGGAAGGGAGGGAAGAAGAGATTGAGAGAGGTCCTGAAAACGGCTTAATGAAGTGTTCTTGCCGCAGGACGTCGCCGTGCTCTGTTTGTTTGTCATACTCGCGTTATCGTTCCCGACTCCTCGGGCGGAGCTGATTAATTACCCCTGTTGCCGCGGCAATGCCCTCGTTCAGCCTTGCATCGCCACCAGCCTTCACGCCTTCCTGCCCCCTCCCGTTCTTCTCTCTAAATGGCAAACTGATGGATCAGCAGATGAGACTTTCTTGTGAGCATGTTTTGCTTTCTCATGAGCATGTGATACTTTCTCATGCGCAGGCGATATTCTCTCATTAGCAGGTGCTACTTCCTCATGAGCATGTGATACTTTCTCATGAACGTATGACACTTTCCCGTCAGCATGTGACACTTTCTTGTGAGCAGTGATATTTCTCGTGAGCAAGTGATATTCTGTCATGAGCATGCAATACTTTCTCGTGAGCAGTAATATTTCTCATGAGCAAGGGATATTTTCTCGTGAGCATGCAGCACTTTCTTGTGTGCAAGTGATACTTTGTCATGAGCATACTTTCTTGTGAACATGTTATACTTTTATGTGAGCATGCAGTACTGCCTCATGAGCATGTGTTACTTTCTCTTGAGCATGCAATACTTTCCTGTGCACACAATATTTTCTCATGAATAGATGGTACTTTCTCATAGGGATGTGATACTTTCCTGTGAAAATACTTCTTTTTTCATGAACAGGCAATACTTTCCGTGAAACAAGTGATAATTTCTCATGAACCTGTGATACTTTCTCGTGTGGAGTTTCCAGTGAGCAGGCAATTGTTTCTCGTCAGCATGTGACACCTTCCCATGAGCACGCGTTACTTTCTCTTAAGCAGGTGATACGTTTGTGAGAGCTTGTGAAACTCCTGTTTATTTTATTTGTTTGACATGCTTGCGTTATTGCGCTTGGGCGGATCTGATTAATTAGCCTCCGTTGCAACGGTGATGCCCCCCGTTCAGCCTCGCCACCCACCTTCTTTCCTCCCTGCTTCATTTCTCTAAGCAGCAAACTGATGGATGCTGCCGTCCTCTCGCCCAATGCTTTGCTTAAGTCCCAAAGATGGTTTTTTCCTCTTTTCCCCTTCTCTCAGCATAATGTAGGCCAATCTCTCCCAGTGACATCTCAATTGCAAGCATGGCTGAATAAAAAGCCGCCTCTCGTCAGCGCTATTCTTCCCTTTGGAGAAACGGAGAGAAACTGCTCTTTTTCTTTTCTGTTGGCTCGTTCACGTCGAGCAATATTAAGCAATTTTTTTTATGAAGGAAGAAAGACAGGTACTTTTGTGGGTTTCTTGCTGCTTTCTTGTACTGTCATGCTGCATTCGATGGAGTCTGGGAAACTTGGAATTTTCAATCTCAGACAAATGTGCACTGATGTTGGAATTCTACAGAACACCTAAACAATTGAAAGAAAAAAGAAACACGAGTGTCACACGCTGTGAGCATGTGTTACTTTCTCATGAGCATGCGTTACTTTCTTGTGGGCATGTGTTACTTTCTCATGAGCATGCGTTACTTTCTTGTGAGCATGTGTTACTTTCTCGTGAGTATGCATTACTTCCTTGTGAGCATGCGTTACTTTCTTGTGAACATGCGTTACTTTCTCGTGCACGTGTTACTTTCTTGTGAGCATGTGTTACTTTCTTGTAAACGTGTTACTTTCTTGTGAGCATGTTACTTTCTCGTGAGTATGCATTACTTTCTTGTGAGCATGTTACTTTCTCGTGAGTATGCGTTACTTTCTTGTGAGCATGTTACTTTCTCGTGAGTATGCGTTACTTTCTTGTGAGCATGTGTTACTTTCTCGTGAGTATGCATTACTTTCTTGTGAGCATGTGTTACTTTCTCGTGAGTATGCGTTACTTTCTTGTGAGCATGTTACTTTCTCGTGAGTATGCGTTACTTTCATATGAGCATGTGCTACTTTCTCATGAGCATGTTACTTTCTTGTGAGCATGTGTTACTTTCTCGCGAGCATGCATTACTTTCTTATGAGCATGTTACTTTCTCGTGAGCATGTTACTTTCTTGTGAGCATGCGTTACTTTCTCGTGAGCATGCGTTACTTTCTCCTGAGCATGTGCTATTTTTTAGTGATACTTTCTCATGAATATGCATTACTTTCTTGTGAGCATGAAAGTGAGTGATTATTATTTGTGAACACACCACAGCACAGCACACAGTGCACCACAACTAAATGTGAGCTCTGCATTTAACCCATCCGTGAAGAAGCAGCGGGCAGTTAACAAGCACCTGGGGAGCAGTGCTTAGGGATGATACCTTGCTCATAAGTACTTCAGTGGTAACTTTACCGGCTCTGGATTCGAACCTTCTGATAACGGGGCGAATACCCTACCATTACACCACCAACTGCACCAATTGTTACTTTCTAGTGAGAGTCTGAGAGCATTTTGGGATTAAGGGTCATGGTCAGGGACCCAATATTCCGAGAACCACCCCACAATATTTTTTATCAAATTGTTCATTCGCCCAACATAAACCCGTCCGCCCCTCAACAGCGGTCAGCCTTAATCTAAAGCATGAAGGCAAACACACAGATCTTTTTTCCCAGCGCTGCTCGTTCAAATTACTGCTGAAACTCTGTTGTGCACCGAGCCCGGCCCGAGACAACTTCAAAGCCAGAAAGTCGTTTTGCACTCCAGGTATTTTGGGAAGGGAAACAGGAAGGGTGTAAAGGTTCTCTGAGGTGCTCCGGTAATTAGTTTCTTTTTTATCCAAGGCAACACAGAGCAGGTGAAGTCAGGATTAAAACTAAAAGTTTGTCGGCTGCTACGATGTCAAAGAGGCAGCCAAGTGTCAAAAACAGTTTTTATTTTGGAGCGTGGTTAGAAAGTTGCGCTTGCTCTTGAGGAAAAATGTTCTGGATTTGGTCTCGTTTTACACGCGTCAATGATTTACGAGCTTGCGGTCATTGGATCGGCACTAATGGCGACCGTCCGGGATGCTGCCTGATGAAATTGAAGAGACGCAAAAATCATTTTTAGATCAGGCGAACATGGAGAGTCTGAATTAATGAGACAAAACTGGAGTGTGGGGACAGAAAAATTAGGATATATTAGGATTTTAGGTTTATATATTAGATAATATTAGACTACTTGGGGTTTTCCCAATTTGGAGCAGAGGAAGATGCCAGTGTGGCAACAGAAGGATAGATGATAAATGTAAAAATCCTGCTCAGCGGAGGAACATATGCTCTCATGACCTTGAGTTACTTTCTCATGAGCAGGTGATACTTTCTCATGAGCATACAACACTTTCTCGTGAAGATGTCACTTTCTCCTAAACATACAATACTTTCTCGTGAGCATGTTACTTTCTCCTAAACATACAATACTTTCTCATGAGCATGTTACTTTCTTCTGAACCTACAATACTTTCTCGTGAGCATGTTACTTTCTTCTGAACCTACAATACTTTCTTGTGAGCATGTTACTTTCTTCTGAACATACAATACTTTCTCGTGAGCATGTTACTTTCTTCTGAACATACAATACTTTCTCGTGAGCATGTTACTTTCTCGTGAGAATAATTTACTTTCTCAGTCTCTTAATTTAATTCATTTACTTAATTTCTCAGTATAATTTACTTTCTCAGTCTCTTATCAGTCATTAAGGTTTACATCCCCACCTTCAAATAGTACTGGAGTGTTGTGTATTTATTGTTCTGTCTATTTATTCTGATTGTTTTGTATTGTGATGCTCCTGCACTCCATCTGTTATGAGCTGCTTAGATGCTGATGCTGCCAATGTGCCTTAAAAACATACGCTAAGCAATACTTGTTTACATTCCATCTCTTCACTTAACGTCACTTTCTTACTGTATTTATTGCATTTGTTCTGTATTTATTGTATTGCTTTTTGTACCTTTTGTCCTGTTGAGTGTAATGTTCAGTGTTACTATATGTTGCACCGGGGCCATGGGGAAACGCTGTCTCATCGCACTTTGTACATGTATAAAGCGACTGATGACAGTAAAGTACCTTGAACCTTGATACAGTACCTTGAACTTTCTCATGAGAATGTTACTTTCTCGTGAGCATGTGTAACATTCTTCTGAATGTGTTACGTTCTCTTGAGCATGTTACTTTCTTGTGAACACACAATACTTTCTTGTGAGCGTTTGTTACTTTCACATGTCCATGTGTTACTCTCTCTCGACCACATGATACTTTCTCGTGAAGCTCATTTTTTCATGAGCACACTGTATTTTCTCAGGAGCACACAATAGTTTCTTGTAAGAATGTGTTACTTTTCATGACCATGCATTACTTTCTCGCGAGCATGTGTTAAATAATACTTTCGTGTGACCAAGTATAAACATCTATACTTGTGTGTAATACTTTCTCATGAGAATGTGTTACTTTCGATCAATATGTGTTCAGTACTTACTTGAGCACCCGAAACTGTGCTCATGTAAGTATTTGTGAAGGTCAATTTTCAGGTCAGAGACTAAAGTATTTCCTCATAATTCATTTTTTGCATGATCACATTTGAATATTGCTGAAGTGACCTCTGACCCTGATTGATTGCTTCCGTTCTGTTGCTACAGCCTTCCTCGCAATGTTTTATTCTTCCCTAAATATGCAAAAGAAACTCAATTAGGCATGTAAGTAATCAAACAGATTTCTTTAACAAGCCTGGAGTGGCCCTAAACATGTTAATTGGGAGTGAAATATGCATCGGCCGTCGTTAATACTTCTTCTCGTTTCCTTCCAGTGTTCTTATCTTTTCCCAGCACATTTCACAAATGACCTACTGTTTATGACCTTACAGTAGGATAATGAGAATCGCGTTTCGGAACGCGAGGTTGTAACGCATTCGAGAGCCAAACAACGGTCCAAAGTCGAGAGAGATTTTCATCTCCGAAGCATCTCTCCATTCCCTCCTCCTCTGCTCCGAGTCTTATTCAAAAGCCACAAAACAATGAGTCAGGGGCTCAACATGATGTCAGTGGCGGTGCCGACTCACGAATCGAGGTCCAACATTGCCCCCTGGCAGGCCGAAGGCGGAACTGAAGTGCCGACCCCGAGAACAGTCTCTACTCCTTTTTTAGTATATATTTAAGTGACTAATTATTTGTCATTGCGAACGTGACCCCATAGCGAAATGTGACCCCGGCATGTGACCCATCCGTGAAGGAGCAGTGGGCAGCTTTTTGGCATCACCCAGGAAGCACTGCTTGGGGACAGTAAAATAGAGACACCCGGATTCCTTTAGTCAGCTCCTAAACGCTGGACCTGAAATGACACCACCCATCCATCCATCCATCCTCCTTGTCACAGGATGCTGCATCAGCTCCATCTGGCATCAGAGTGGCGACGGATGATACAATTGAAAAGGTGAGAAAAAGAGGAGAAAAGGGACCCAAAGAGCATGTATGTGTGGGGAGAGAAGGTGTGAGAGGAAGCAGGAACAGTAGAGAGAGGAGAGGAAGACAGAGGGACAGAGAAGGAGGTGGTCATGAGGGGGGAGAGAGAGAGAGAGAGAGAGAGAGAGAGCGAAAGCGAGAGAGAGAGAGAGAGAGAGAGAAAGCGAGAGAGAGAGAGAGTGTGTAAAATATCGGGTTTTGCATCCCTGTTACAAGTCATTCTTTCATTCATTCATTATCTGACCCACTTAATCCCAACTGGGGTTGCAGGGGGACTTACGGGCGTAAGGTGGGGAACAACTCTGGGCAGGTGCCAACACATCGCAGGGCAGACACACACTCACACTGTCACATTCCCTGTTGCAAGTTACATAGTTATTTAAGTTTTTACTACTCTCATTTTTATTTTTATTTTTCTAGTTTTGCCTGTTCTTCACATTTCCATGTTTTATTGATAGTAAATGTTTAAATGTCTGTTTATATTATTTAATGTAAATGTCTGAAATTAAAGTACACACATATATATATATATATATACAGTGGTATGCAAAAGTTTGGGCACCCCTGATAATTTTCATGATTTTTCTTTATAAATCATTGGTTGTTTGGATCAGCAATTTCATTTAAATATATCATATAGCAGACGAAGACAGTGATATTTGAGAAGTGAAATGAAATTTAGTAGGATTTCAAGGTGAAAGTGAAATAGTTACTAAACAAATTAGTAGGCATAAATTTGGGCACCCAACAGAAAAATTACATCAATATTTAGTAGATCCTCCTTGCAGAAATAACAGCCTCTAAACGCTTCCTATAGCTTCCAATGAGAGTCTGGATTCTGGTCGAAGGTATTTTTGGACCATTCTTTCATACAAAACATCTCCAGTTCAGCCAGGTTTGATGGCTTTTGTTACGGACAGCCCGTTTAGTCACACCACAGATTTTCAATAATATTCAGGTTCGGGGACTGAGATAGCCATTCCAGAACGTTGTACTTGTTCCTCTGCATGAATGCCTTTTAGTAGACTTTGTGTGGAGCAGTGTTTGTGGTCGTTGTCTTGTTGAAATATCCAGCCCAAGAATCTCTTTATCCTTTTGTCACTGATTCTTGAACATTGTTCTCAAGAATTTGCTGATATTGACTGGAATCCATGCGACCCTCAACTTTAACAAGATTCCCAGTACCTGCACTGGCCACACAGCCCCACAGCATGATGGACCCACCACCAAATGCATTGTGTAGCAAGGTTTGCCTGGAATGCTGTGCGTTCTTTTTTTCCGCCATGCATACCGCCTTGTCATGTCCAAATAACTCTATTTTAGTTTCATCAGTCCACAGCACCTTATTCCAAATGAAACCGCTTGTCCAATGTGCTTTTAGCATACCGTTTAATTTGTGCTTCAGGCATACAAGAAAGGCTTTCTGCATTACTTTCCATACAGCATCTCCTCAGCAAAGTGCGCTTGAATAGTTGAATGATGCACAGTGACCCCATCTGCAGCGTAGATGATGTTGTTGTAGGTCTTTGAGCTGGTCTGTGGGTTGACTATGACTGTTCTCACCATCCTTCGCCTCTGCTTATCTGAGATTTTTCTTGGCCTGCCACTTCGGGCCTTAACTAGAACTGTGCCTGTGGTCTTCTTATTTCTCACTATGTTCCTCACAGTGTAAACTGACAGCTGAAATTCTGGAGATAGTTTTTGCATCCTTCCCTAAAAACCATGATGTTGAACAATCTTTTGTTTTCAGGAGCTCCTGCTCGAGAGCTCCCATATGCTGCTACCTCTTCAGAGAAGATGCAAGAGGAGAAAACTTGCAATCGTAAGTACCTTAAATAATTCTTTCATGATTGATCTACCTGTGTATGCGAGGTCAAGGGTCAATGAGCTTACCAAACAAATTTTGTGTTCCAATAATTAGTGCCAAAGGTATTCAACCAATAAAAATGACAACGCACTCAGTTTAATTTTGTTTAAGTAACTATTACAAACTTTCTGTAAACTTATAAACTTATTTCACTTCAAATATCACTGTCTTCGTCTGCTATATGATATATTTAAATAAAATTGCTGATCCAAACAACCAATGATGTATATATAAATACATATATATATGTATGTATGTATATATATATATATATATATATATATATATATATATATATATATATATATATATATATATGTATATATATATATATATATATGAGGGAGACACCTTTTATATTTTTTATTCATCATCTAATGTCTCATTTTAATTTAGGAATCACTTTCACTCATTTATATATTTACTTTTATTGACAGCAGATGTTTAGGAAATCTAATTAACTATCAATTCATCATTTATTGGGCAAAGAAGTTTTGCTACTTTTAACAATACTTAATCAATAAATTCACATTGTTGTAGAAACATCTGTCCATCAAATAGAACTTATTCCTTTTTGCTTTTAAGTGAAAAGAATACTAACAATTACGTTTTTTATCAAAAGAGTAAATGCGGATTCTACATTTTAGTCAATAAATAATCAGGTGCAACTAATGATAATTAACAGATTATTTACAGGTTATTTGAGTTACACTCACCAGGTGTGATGGAAAACCTGGATGCTGCAATACAGGAGCAGGACTATATTTAGGCTTTACATTATGCAATGTCTTCTCTGGTGGTCAACACACACACTGCAGTCTAAATAAAATTTAAAAACCTCAAAAAAATATAATTTTTCCACTTTTTCAGCACTTAACGACTTTATACGGTTTATTCTATACAACACTATTAATGACATAAAATAAGTTTATTTAGATTAGAAGCGGTGATTTTTTCCAGCTCCAGATTTATCTTTTCATATTTATTTTTTTACCAGCACTTATCTCTTCCACAGTTTCAAAGTCAAAGCAACTTATTATCTCAGTTGGCACAAGGCATTAGAATATAATACTGAGGTATTCTGCAAAAGTAAATATTGCAACAGAGTCAAGTGGAGAAAAATCAATTACAATTACTGAATGTATTTTTGCAATAACAAATACATGATCTAGTTTTTTTTTTAATCTATTAAGCATATTTTAATAATCCATCAGTATCAGTTTTTCGTTTTTCTCTTTTAACCTTTTTTTTTTTTTTTAATTATTTGCTATTTTAAGTACACAGCACTGGACTAAATCAAATCTCAAAATGTTTATCTCAAGTTGAATATTAATTCTTGCTTTTAATGTTTTTGCCTACACAGTTTTAGTCACTCTAAGTCACCTCACCTTTATCATTTGTAATTAATTTTTTTTCAATAATTCTTCCGCATGTTTTCAGCCACTTATCTTATCTTAACCTTAAAAAAAAAAAAAACCAACTATTTCTTGTTTTTAAAAAAAATTCCACCAAACTCCCACCAAATTTGTTCAGCAAGTATTGTAAATTTAAATTTAAATTTAAAAATTGTATTTTAATTATGACTGTAGTAGTAAATCGTGATTTGTCCTCTTAGTCAGTCTAGAGAAATGCTTTTACAATGCTAACGATGAGACAAAAATAAATTAAAGTTTTTATATGTTTATTAAATCATTAAAATGCTCGATCTACCTTATTGTCAAACTGTGACTTCACTGTCCAATCAACATATTTCGCCAGGTAAATCCAAAAAATATTTTCAATGCTCAAGCATTTTTAATTTATGCATTTTAAAAGAACGGAAATCTTGCATAGTCAAATTAATCATATCTTCATCAAGTATATTTGTTAACCTTTAAGCTAAATTACTCTAGTGGTTAACTCATTTTATCTCTTACTGAGAACCACAGAATGTTATTTCTGGTTTTAAACTCATGAATTTTTATTTGTCGCTTTTTAATTTTGATTTGTGGTTGTTTCTTTATTTTCTTTAAGAACTGGACAGCTGAAGGTGTTAAAGTACTACATAAATCAAGTCTATTTCTTTACTTATTGTAAAGAGATACATATAGATATAGGGCATATGAGTAGAAGAACTTACAGATACCACTTCGCTGTAGTTTCTCATCCCTAATGTGGTTCAGCATGGCCTTATGACCTAGCTCTTAAAGCAAGTGACTATTAGGATTTTGAAGGTCTAATCCCACTGACTACTAACTCCAACTGTCACTCCAGGTAATGTGAAACACATCTCTTGACTGAAATCTGTGAGTAATGGACAAATGAATGAATGGATGAATGGACAGATGAATGAATGGGTGAATAAACGGATGGTTGGAGGGATGGACAGATGGATAAATAGATGGATTTATTGGGTGGGTGGATGAATGGATGGATGCATAATTGATAGATGTGGATGGATGGATAGATGCAGAATGATGAAAGAGATGAATGGATGAATGGATTGATGGAGCATAATGGATGAGAGATGAATGGATGGATAGATTAATGGATGGTGGATAGATGAATGGATGGACAGATATATAAATGGATGAATGGATGGAGAGATGAATGAATGAATGAATGAATGAATGGATAGATGGATGGATGGATGGATGGATGGTAGATGAATGGATGAAAGAGCGATAATGGACAGATGAATGAATGGATGGATGGATAGATGAATGATGAAAGGATGAGTAATGGAGCCCAGATAACGAATGGGATGGATGGATAGAGAATGGATGAAAGGGCGGAGTAATGGACAGATGAATGAATGGATGGATGTATAATGATGGATAAGTGGATGGATTTATTGTGATGGATGAATGATTTGCCGAATGAATGGAAAATGGATGGATGGATGGATGGATGATAGATAAATGGATGAATGGATGGAGAGATGGATGGATGGATAGATGAACAGACAAATTATGGAGAGATGAATGGATGGATGGATGGATAGACAAATGGATGAATGAATGAATGAATGGATGTATAATGGATAAATGGATGGATTTATTGGATGGATGGATGAATGGATGCATGAATGATTGGAAAATGGATGGATGGATGGATAGATAAATGGATGGAGAGATGGATGGATGGATAGATGAATAGACAAATTATGGAGAGATGAATGGATGGATGGATGCTAGATAAATAAATGAATGAGTGGATGGATGTATAATGATGGATAAATGGATGGATTTATTAGGTGGATGGATGAATGGATGCATGAATGATTGGAAAATGGATGGTGGATGGAGAGATGGATGGATGGATAGATGAATAGACAAATTATGGAGAGATGAATGGATGATGGATGGATAGATAGATAAATGGATGAATGGATGGAGAGATGAATGAATGGATGGATGGATAGATAAATGGATGAAAGGATGGAGTAATGGATAGGTAAATGAATGGATGGATGGATGTATGGATGAAATGAATGGGTGATGGATGGAGGGATGGACAGATGGATGGATTTATTGGGTGGATGGATGGATGAATGGATGGATGTATTATTGGATGGATGGATGGATGAGTAGATGAATGGATGGGTTAATGGACAGATCAATAAATGGATGAATTTATTGGGTGGAAGGATAAATGGATGGATAAACAAAACAGATAGATCGGTAGATAGAACAACAGACAGACTGGATGGACGGATGAAGATAGATAAATGGATGGATGGATGGACAGATGCATTGCAAAAAGGTAACCCTGTAGGAACTAGGAATTTCATATTAAGGAATTTAAATATTCCCTAAAGACTCGGTGTACATGGATGTAAACACGGCAAATCCACGATGCCAGAGTCTCATCCTTCCACTTCACACACTCCCGGCCCCTGGGCTCTCCAGACCCGGCCTTTCTCATTTTCCAGCGTTGTGGCATTTTTTTGTAGGGTGAGGGAGGGGGCCAATTGGGCCCGGTGCCCAACGCTCGAGGCTGGTGCGACGGTCCGGTGCCATTTCACCATTGTTGATAAGCCCGGTGCCCGGCCAGAGCCTTTTGCCCGTTAGTGTCTTGCCTATATTTAGTGTATTTATGAATATGCAGCAGCGGTGAAAGTAATTCGCTCAGACACGCCACTGTCCGGCCTGATAACGTCAACGTGGCTAGCGATGAGGCCTTAAAAAAATCTGTCCTGTCCATTCGGCTGCCCGTCTCAATGCCAGCCATACGCACCACAAGCTCTTAAAAGTGACCTACATATGAGACGTCCGGTCACACACACGCATACACACACACACACACTGCCAACTAACCGTGTCATCTGTCAGAACTTAAGGTCAACGGGCCTCAAGGTCAAGTCTCCAAGCGTTCTTAAAAACACACTTTCAACTAGGATTCACTTTTGTTTGCATGCTTGCACCAAGTTTTATTGCATGTGTATTTGTGCAAAACAACAGTTTACTAGGTTTTCTTCAGTTCTACAGTTATTATATTATGCTGTTTAAATGTCGTAACTTTATTAAGAACAAATTTAAGAAATTAAGAATGAAGCTCAGTGTTATAAAGGCAAAATGTATTTTAAGACACTGACAAAATGTTCAATTTAAAGTTAAAAGTGATACTGGAATGATTAGAAGTTTTCTTCTTAATTTCTAGGATCTATCTGTCCTTTCTTCATTCATTCATCCATTCAATTATCCATCTATCCAACCTTACATCTATCAATCCATCCATGTTTTCATCAATCCACCCACCCAGTCATCAATTTGTCTATCCATCCACCCATCCATCCATCCATCCATCCATCCATCCATTTATCCATCCATCCCTTGATCCTTTTTTATTCATCCATTCATCTTCCATCCACCCAGTTATACATTTATCCATTCATTTATCCATAATTTCATCCATTTATCCATCTATTCAGCCATCCATCAATCCATTCATATCTATTCATATATTTATCTATTCATTCATTCATTCATCCATTTACCAATTAATTAATTTGTTCATTCATTTATTCATCCATCTATTCATCTATTTACCCATCCATTCATTCATCCTTTTATTCATTCATCTATTAATCCATCCAGCCATCCTTATCCTTGCCCGGCTCTGTCCCAAATCACACCAGATGCTGAGTTTTTGGCTGTAATCGTGTTTGTTTGACGTGTGTGTTTGTCTGTATAACGTGAGGTAGCTAACACACATTGAAGGCGGAGCAATGCTGCTGCTGTGTGTGTGTGTGTGTGAGGTTGGGGGGTCGGTGTCAGGTCCTGTAGTGGACGTGGGGCTTCACGGGAAAGAAATCAGTGCCCCCAAACGCCACTCCCAATCCCATCAGCCATCTGGAGGGGGAATAAGGGAGGAGTAGCGACATGTTCACACCGGAAACGTTAGCTCTGTTTCATAATTAAAGAGGGATTATGATGGCAGAAACATCAAAAGACAAACAGCTTCAACGTCAAATCAAAGCATCAGAGCGAACTAAAATCAGAGTTTATTTGAGGTTATAAATGTTATAAGTGTTTGGAGTTTTAGTTTGTGCACGAAACACCAGAATGCAACACCTCTCAACCCACAAAACACATGCTTATGTGTGTGTATGTGTGTGCAGATAGATAGAAAGATGGATGGATGGAGGAAAAGGGAGGAGAGGTGAATAGATAGATAGATAGATAGATAGATAGATAGATAGATAGATAGATAGATAGATAGGTAGATAGATAGATAGATAGATAGATAGATAGATAGATAGATAGATAGATAGATAGACAGATAGATAGATAGATAGGCAGGTCAATGGTTGATATATAGGGAAAGAGAGATAGAGGGAGAGATTGAAGGTAGGTAAATGGGTGAATGGATGGATGAATGGATAGATGGATGGAACAATAGATAGGCAAGTGAATGGTTAGACAGATCGAGAAAGAAAGAAAGAAAGAAAGAAAGAAAGAAAGGTGGGAATGTAGGTAAAAGGTAGGTAAATGGATAAAGGAATAGACAGATAGGAAAGTGTGTAGTGGATGGATGGATCAATGGATATGCAGGTGAATGGATAAATGGAAGGATAAACAGATGAATAAGAAGGCAGGTGGATGCATGGATGGATGGATGACAAGATAGATAGATAGATAGATAGATAGATAGATAGATAGATAGATAGATAGATAGATAGATAGATGGATGGATGGATGGATGGATGGATGGATGGATGGATAGATAGATCTCTTACTCAGACAGTATTTACTAAATCATATCATCCACATGCATTTCTATAGCTCTGAAATTCTCTCTGTAAATACCCAAAAATGTAAAATAACAATTACATATCTCAGTAGAATATCATCACACGACTCAAACAAACAAATAAACAAACAACACAACACTGTCTCGCTTCTCAGACATGAAATCGAGCCACAGCGAGAAATCAAGCCGAGCAAACCCCATCCAGTTAGCGCAGTAAATTGGTTTGCGTGTGTATCAGAAAGGATATGTGTGGTTTTTCGGGGTTGTGAGGACCCAGTTGTCCCCTAAAAGATAGGGAAAGGATCCAGGTTTTATTTGAAAAACTAAAAGGAGGTAAAAGATTTTTTTTTTTGCTTATTGAAGTTAAGGTTTAGGGTGTATCTGTAGCATCATTTACATCTTGTCATAATGGGACGCAGTGGAAGGACCTCACAAAGACAGTAATACAGTGTGTGTGTGTGTGTGTATATGTGTGTGTGAGACACTGATGGGGTCTGACAGGGTGTGATGGTAACTGTTCCGTGCTACGTGGGTTTCGGCTCAGCGGCGGTGATGAGGTCAGCAGGTGTTGAAGCCGTCGCTAACCCTGACCTCGCTGTCGCACGGCGCCGAGACGGCTAATTTCGCGTCGAACACAACCTCCTCCTCGGTTGCTGATGCTACTGTGTGGTCAGGACGAGAGACCTCAGAGGAGAGCTGGACACTCCTGGACTTTAATCTGCATCTGCAACTAAACAGTAGGGTGGGAGTGTTCAGAGAGTAGCTGAAAGCTACAAAATTTCAAAAAATATTAGGAATCACTGACATGGGCAAGAGTGCATCGATTAGATGACAGTTGGGGCACCGTGAGGTTGCTGGTTCAGGTCCCAGACCGGTAAAGGTACCACTGAGGTACTCATGTGCAAGGTACCATCCCCAAGCACTGCTCCCTGGGTGCACTGTGCTGTGTTCACAATGACAAGGAGGGGGATAGAGGATCAGGACGTTGGTTTTGATAAATTTTCAATGAATTGCCCAGCCCTAGTAAATAGTCTCTTAAAAACTCATGATTTGAGAGCTATTGTCCATAAAAAAACTAACAAAAGAGTCTACAAAAATAAATAGTAAACATAAATTTTACTTAGTTTTTCTCTCTTAACAAAGATTGAACCGGCAGAAGTGGCATTTGATTGGCTGCGGTGGCTAATTGCATCACAGCTCAGTCTTGGCAGCTGCAAGATGGAGTCAGAGGATGGAGTTCACCATGGTCGAGAGGGAAGCAAGAATCTGTGGCTGTATTTATGCAAAATGTACGACTCTAAATAGACTGGATATAGAATTCTTTTCATACTATAACTGTTTCTACCTCTTGCACATCCAGTGTAAAAGTGTAAAAGTCAATTTCCGCATTGTAGGTGATACTGCATCCAAACTGTCTCTCTATCTACCGCTAGTTCTAATTCTAGTTGTAGTTTAAAGTTATATTTAATATTCCATGTCTAGTTTAAAATGTATATTTTGTACTTTATTTATTGTTTATTCCATGTGCCTTAATTGTTCTTTGTTCCCTTTTTCCTACTAGACAGACAGATAGATAGATAGATAGATAGATAGATAGATAGATAGATAGATAGATAGATAGATGGGTGGAACAACAGATAGGCAGGTCAGTGGTTGATATATAGGGAAAGAGAGATAGAGGGAGAGATGGAAGGTAGGTAAATGGGTGAATGGATGGATGAATGGATAGATGGATGGAACAATAGATAGGCAATGGATGAATGGATAGATGGATGGAACAACAGATAGGCAAGTGAATGGTTAGACAGATCGAGAAATCAAGAAAGCAAGAAAGAAAGAAAGAAAGAAAGAAAAGTGGGAATGTAGGTAAAAGGTAAGTAAATGGATAGACAGATAGGGAAGTGTGTAGTGGATGGATGGATCAATGGATATGCAGGTGAATGAATAAATGGAAGGATAAACAGATGAATAAGAAGGCAGGTGGATGGATAGATGGATGATTAGATAGATAGATAGATAGATAGATAGATAGATAGATAGATAGATAGATAGACAGACAGACAGACAGACAGATAGATAGATAGATAGATAGATAGGTAGATAGATAGATAGATGGATAGATGGATACTGTAGATAGATAGATAGATAGATAGATAGATAGATAGATAGATAGATGGATGGATACTGTAGATAGATAGATAGATAGATAGATCTCTTACTCAGACAGTATTTACTAAATCATATCATCCACATGCATTCCTATAGCTCTGAAATTCTCTCTGTAAACACCCAAAAATGTATTTCTAATTCTATTTCTAGTTTAAAGTTATATTTAATATTCCATGTCTAGTTTAAAATGTATATTTTGTACTTTATTTATTGTTTATTCCACGTGCCTTAATTGTTCTTTGTTCCCTTTTTCCTACTGCACTGTTAAAACTGGAGCCATGTTGTCTCGTCTCTCTATGTATCTGTACAGTATATAGCAGAGATGACAAAGTTTACTCTGACTTTGACTTTAAAAAGAACAGAACTTACACATTTGAGTGTCACGCAAGCCGAAAGTCACAAAACTCTACCTCCAAAACCTCACTGAAACCTGATTGTGATTTGACATTACCTAGCTAAGAATACAGATTTTTATATTATTTTGATCATTGTGTTTCATTTTATTAAATTTGTTTGCTTTAAGAGTATCCTGCTGTCACATAGGGTTCTGTCTGCATGACATGAGGCAAGGTCACAGTGCAAGCCATTTTATTCACAAACAAAACAACTTTTCACAAACAAAACAACTTAAACAGGCACGAGGGCCACAAACAAAACAAAACAAAACTCTTCTTTAGACTGCCAAACAGCACTGACATGGGGAGGGTAGTGTGAGGGTGGACCAACAAGAAACACTGGGAAAACTGAGCTTAAATTTTTAACACACAAGCGAGGGGCTGGACCAATGAAACAAAGGGGAACCAATCCAAAAGCAATCAGAAATTAATCAGGGAAAACCAATGAAGGGATAACCAATGAGAAAGAGGGGGCTTGGCTGAAACAAACAAGAACAGGTGAACACACTAATACACAACGATCAACCTATCAGACACAAAGGGAAGGTGGGACATAGACTGTGACTGACGGGAGACTCAAGACAGCAGAAAACAGAAAACACACAATGGCAGCCTCTGGTGGCCGCTTAGCTAAAATCCAGGGGGGGGCATGACACCTGCAGCATAAATATGAAGTATAACTGAAGCAGCTTGGACGTAGTTGCTACTTTTTTTCTGTAGTTTGTAGTGTAGTAACTGTTATATTAAAACAGCAACATGTAGTGGAGCTTTCATTCATTGAAACGCTGCATCAGGAGGACCTCCTGCATCGTGCTCGACCCCTCACATCCTTCACATAGACTCTTTACACTCCTCCCACCCGGCAGACGCTATCGCAGCATCAGGACTCGATCCACCAAACTGCGTGATAGATTTTTCCCACAAGCCATCAGCCTCTTGAACACACTTCCTGCCCTCACACTCACACACACACCCCGACTGTGAACTGACTCTGTTGCACTCTGTTGCACTTTACACAATCTCAATCATGTTGCACTGAAACTTTCTCCGAAAAGATATTTAAGAATACTGTACAGTATTGACACTCCAAACTGCTGCTGATCTGGCAAACATTTAATGCCAGACGATCGAAATAGTAATCCTGCTCTGCTACAATATTTGATGCAATATTTGCACAATTTTTGAACACTGAATGTACATATCACTGGTCACCTTCTAACTAACTGTATCTGCACAAATTAGTGAAAGTTTTGCAGAGACTCTAGTTCTCCACTGCTCTTACAATATCTGCACAAACTTGAATCAACTTGAATGTTAGTCAGACTTTTTTAAAAGAGATACTGTTTTATTAAAAGACTGTCTGTACTTTTTTTTTCGTACTGAAACTGTTAAGCCTGAAATATACTCACTGTTATGTACGTACATACAGGCGTGATCCGTGTCCTGCGTTGTTTGCGTCGGTTTTTGTGCACGTACTCAAAAATTAACGGAATATATATGGAGATCCAATACCTGTGTAATTTATAGGGGGCAGTGTTGCGAGATCTGCCCTCAAAAGTCAAGAAAAGGATTCCCCATTTTGCTGACGAGATCTATTAAGCGGTCAAACGTACCATCTCCACGATTTTCCTTTTCTTCTCTGGTCCCGTCTCAGTATGATGAAGATTAATGTTTCTTCGAGTGAAAACATATTTGTTTGGAATAACAGATGGCGATTTTAAGATACAGGTATTCATTCATGTATTAGGTTTGCGGCCTCGACACTGACCCCTGGTGGTAAGGAGTACACACTACAGATTACGACGCACACTACGGACGCAAGTATATCAGCACAAACGTTAACAATGCAGCTGTGTATAGATACGCACACATAGCTCACAGCAAGTATATTCCAGACCTTACAGATCTTATACACATTCAGTGTAAAAGACAATTCCAAGACCATAGTTGTAGGTTAATACTGCATCCTAATTGTCTGTCTTTCTACTTCTAGTTTTAAGTTTAAAGTTTATATTCTATACTCCATTTCTAGTCTAAAGTGTATATTTTATATTCTATTTATATACTGTTTATTCTATGTACCTTATTTGCACTGTGAAAGCTGGAGCCACGTCGTCTCGTCTCTCCGTATACCGATACAGTATATAGCAGAGATGACAAAGTTTACTTTGACTTTCACTCATTATCCGAACCGCTTAATCCCAAATGGGGTCGCGGTGGGACCGGAGCCTATCCCGAGGGCTTACGGGCGCAAGGCGGGGACCGACCCTGGGCAGGCGGCAACACACCGCAGGGCACACACACTCACACAGTCAAACACACACACATTCACACCTTATGGGGCCAATTTAGAGTCTCCAATTAACCTACAGTGTATGCCTTCGGACTGTGGGAGGAAACCTGAGCACCTGGAGAAAACCCCCGCGAACACAGGGAGAGCACCACAGAAAGGACCTACGGCCAAACCTAGAACCTTCTCGCTGTGAGACGGCAGCGCTGACCACTGCGCCGCCTGCTGCCCGTAGTGGAGCTCAGATACTTTTAATCACAAGTAGCTTAGTGCTTGAAAGCAGCACTTTGTAAGTAGTTTTCCCATCAGTGTCATTTGTCATTACACAGAGTACACAACAACAAAATGGGAGCTCTGCATGTGACATGTCCATGAAGGAGCAGTGAGCAGTGCCTGGGGACGGTACCTTGCTCATGAGTATCTCAGTGATACCTTTACCGGTCCTGGGATTCAAACCTGCAACCTTCCAATCACAGGACGAACACCCTGACCATTACGCTATCAACTGCCCCAAATTTAACCTCCCAAAAAGTTCTAGATAGAGTTCAGCACGGTGGTGCGGCCGTTCGTGCTGTTGTTTAAGCAATGTCGCAGGTTCATAGGTGTGTATATGAGTATGTTTGTGCGAGTTACAGTGTGTTGGTCCCTGCCTCGTGCTCATAGTTCCGGGATAGGCTTCGCTCCTCACAACCCTGAGAGACACTAAGTGGTTCAGATAATGAATGAATGAATGAATGAATGAATGAAAATTTTCTAGATAGTGTTCTAGAGTTTAAGACACACCAAAAAACTATAAAGTGACTTTAAATATCCCATTGCATAGCAAACCTGTTTTAAATCTTCAGACTTCTGGTGCCTCTGAGCCTTTTCCATTGTGGAAAATGCAGGAACTGTCACAAACCTGAAATATGAGTAAATATGAGTGGTGCTTTAATCTGCTTAATAACTTTTCAGGCTTAAAAATGTACAAACACACATCAGCCAAACAGAGAAATGGAAGGTAGAGTCCGATCACCTAAAGCAGTATTCTCCTTCTCTCTATCTCCTTCCCTGTATAAATATATACGCTATATTTTTTATTTGATGGGAAAGGCGTATATTCACATAAAGCAGCTTAGAGATTTTCAGTGTGTGTATATGTGTGTGTGTGTGTGTGTGTGTGTGTGACTTGCATTAAGGCCTGGTGTGTGTGAGGCTGTGATAAAGTGCGTGTGTGTTTTCTCTGGGACAGGCCGGCTTTTTTCGGGGGGATTTCTCTCGCCTCCTGTGACAGGCCGATACGCGCCGCCCCATGCCGGGAACCAGACTCGTTTTCTGGGATTTGTCCCGTCTTTTCAAAGGTGGGAAGATCGGAGGAGAGATGGAGCGGAGAGAGAGAGACGAGGACGAAAAGGAGGCCGACAGATAAAGGGAATTAAACGGAAGCTCCTCGTCAGACGTTTGCATCAATTCTGCTCAGCTCTGACACGCGCAGCAAAGGAAGCAGTTCACAAAGAGGGCGCCTGGTTTTCAGATATATTAAAAATGTAATTTTTAAAATTTTGTTGCACACGTTTTTATTAATGCAATATCAAAAACAAACACCATGTTTTATTTTTGGCTTCTTTATGATATTCACTAGAGCTGCAGCTATCGATTCTTTTTGTAACCAATAACCTATCGATTTTTTGTAATCAGATACATTCTTTAAAATTAAAAAAAAAACAGAAAAAGACAAGTCTGAAAATGTACAACCAATTGGCTTTTATTCCTAAATGTTCCTTTTAAAAAACTAAATTAAGCCTTACACCCTGACATAATTTTAGGTGTTTTTCTATGCCTTTGTTTTGAGGCTTATTGAAAATTGACCTTCACCTGTAGAAATGTTTACTTTGTTGTAGCTTTATGTTGTATAAAAATGCTGAAACTGTAGACGTAGCTTCTAGAAATAGTAAGAACAGTGCCTGTTTTATTGGCTTGCAGAGGTTTTATTATGTATTCTACGGCTTAGTACTGTGAAGAAAAATACACTTCTTTATCCATTTGGTATCTTTCAGAATGTAGGTGTTTTTTGTTTTTTGGATAACATTTTTTCATTATTTCTTTTATTCCTGTTGCTTACTCCCTAACATAAAAAAATGAAGAAATACTTAAGTTTTGGGTCATTTTGAACCAATTTGGACTCATTTTTGCCTATAAAATGAGCTGCTTGTGGCCTTTCTGGGCGAGAACTACATTTCCCACAATCCCCCACGCGTCACAATAACGCGACGGACACGGTTCCGGAATAAACGCTGAAAATCTGCAGCCAGACTCTCTTGGAAAATCTCAATAAATGGTTGTCTTGTGAGTAGAACGCTGGTTGTTGTGGATCGTTATCTGCTAAAATATGCGTTTAGTCTGTAATAAAGAGGGAGATTTTACTGATCTGTAGCATTTTGGAGAGTAATGGCGCTCACAAACACAGCGTGTGTGTTTACACCGCGACAAATGCCATATATGCGTTTTCTTCTGTTTTTGTGAACGGAACATCTCACAAATACTTTCACACACAGAGGGATCAGGTGTTGTCTTGATCGCGCCACTGAAAACGTGGTGCGTCATTAATAAGCGTCCGTGTGAAACAAGCGGAACATGCTTTCGCCAGTGAAAATAATTAAACGAAGCGTAGAGTAGAAAAATTGCCTCGACCATGTTTTGTAATCTGATTATTCGAGTCATTCAAATAATCATTTCAGACCGAATATTTGTTTAAATTATATTGTATACTAGAGTTTGGAAGTTTAATTAGACTGGTATAAATCTTAATGTGACTTGTGATGGTTAATTTAATGGATACTTTACACAGTGTGTTCCTAAATGTTTACTTGAACATTTATATATACACTTTAACGAACTGCTGTAAAGTTAGTCATTTTTAGCAGCATTTTCATAATGCAGCAACACATTTAACAGAAAGGCTGTAAATCTATACTATCTGATTTAATCAAAAGTTTTGGAAATACATTAAAACACTACACACCTAAAGCATTCTGGCTGTCACACGACACATTACCTATGCAAGTGCCCGGCTAGCTCAGTCGGTAGAGCATGAGACTCTTAATCTCAGGGTCGTGGGTTCGAGCCCCACGTTGGGCGGCGTGTTTTGGGGCAGTTGATGGTGTAATGGTTAGGGTATTCGCCCAGTGATCAGAAGGTCGAATCCCAGGACCAGTAAAGGTTTTACTCAGGTACTCATGAGCAAGGTACTGTCCCCAAGCACTGCTGCACACAGTTCTTTGTGCTATGTTCACAATGAGAATCACTCACTTTAATTCTTTAGTCATGTCTCTGCTGGCCTGTAGAGGTCCCTACTGCCCCGTCTTGCGTCTGTCTGTCTTTCTCTGTTCCACCAGTTGTTTCGTCTGATTGGTTTAATTTAATGAAACTTAATTTAATTAGTTTCACCTGCTGCTCATATTTTACTCCCATTTATCGTCGTCCGTCTCGCTGTGCTCATCTGTTTTAAAGAAGAGATTAAAGAAAGTGACTGCTGTTTTCTCCAGTGTCCCAGCAAACCCCAAAATTCAACTACAATCACATCACTTTATTCAACACTTTGTATCACAGTCCTCCCAGGATTTCACGGGCCTTAATAAAAGATTGTTGGGGCGTCAAATGCTTGATTTTGCGGCAGCTTTTCTTTTCTTTCTTTCTTTCTTAATGCAAAGTTACTGTGTTTTAAGGCGTTTTGTTGGAGTAAAGTTGCGGGATTAAGTTAAAGTGGTGGAAACATTTGCGATTTTGTCCCCCTTTATAATGATTCTTTAACAATTAATTAAAATGAAGGGAACGAAACCACATTTTTATTAACAATGAATTATTTAGTTATTTTTAAGTTTTCATCACGTTTCCTGCGTCTTCTAAACATAACAAGGAAGTGAGTTCGCTGACCTATGGCTCGGCTCAACGCTTAGGAACGCATTTAATGATTGGCCAAAAGTTACGGAAAAAGTTGGTCAAAATTGCACGGTTTGGCTGAATTTATGCTTAAAGACAGAATTGTAATGTCAATTGCGCCCCACTGTAAGTTTTGGCGAATTCTAAATTAATGTACTTATTTCACTTGGTTAGGGGATGGATTTCAGAATGCACCTGGCTATTCCTGTGGGGATCTAAATGTGAACTAGCCAGGCATTCTGGGAACCCACCACCAATTCCCCAAACGCTACAATATGAGATTTCTGGAGAAAGAGACTGAGGAATAATTGAAATCTTATGCTTAAACTTTTTGTTGTTTCTCAAAACATTAAGGTCTCAGACTTAAACGACTTTAAGGGACAGCTGTGAGGGAATAAACTATGCTCAGTGAGTTCATTAATAAAGTAATGGCGTAAATGAAACACTGCACAGCGCCGATCAGTGAGCAATACAACATTTATTTGAAGATAAACATGTCCACTTTCAGACAATGTTTTTTTTTTTGTGAGAATTGTGAGTTTTAAAAAATCCTTCAACACTTCGTATGGAACAGAACTGTGTGTCTAATGATGCGGCGGTAACAGGTGCAGTCAAATCTATTTCACAAAAATATATACATTTTCAAAACCACCAAAATCAGGACAGTGGGAAACCAAACACGGCATGAGGAACTCGATTATCAGTTGATTTAATAGAGCAGGAAAGTTCTTCTTGTTTATTTCGTTTTTTGACTCAAACTTGTGCAGTAAAACGCTTAGTTTTAACATTAAAAGTAAAAAATAAAAATGCAATTCAGGATGTAGAGAGACAAAGAAAAATAGATAAACCACTGGATAAAGTTGGACCCGGCTGAACGTTTAACCAATTTAACAATTAAGATATCAAATTTTAATTAATATATTAATTTAACAATTAATATATTAAACTCTTGGCTTAGTAAGTTTAATATATTAATCTACAGTTAACAATTAATATATTAAACATTGTTAATATATTAACAGCTTAACTGAAACATTTAGAAAGTTTAATATACAGCATTAAATGTTAACTATGAAGAAGTTAAATTGTCAGTTAACAATTTAGATATTAAACTTTCTAAATCATACGTATTATATTAATGTATTGTTAATATTAACATTTAATATAATGTAGAAAGTCTAACTGATTAATGGCTAAGTTCAGTTGTTCTGCAGTTAACAATTAATGTATTAAACTTTCTAAATCCTATGTTTAATATATTAATAACTTGGCAATTAAAATATTTAGAAAGTTTAACATACAGTATTAAATGGTAACTGTTATGAAATAATATATTAAACTTTCTAAATCACGAGTTTAACATTGTTAATATATTAACATTTTACATATTTAGAGAGTGTAATATATGAATAAGTGCAGTCTCTCTGTAGTTAACTAAAACACATTACATTTTAATTGTTAATATATTGTTAATACATTGACAATTAATATAACAATGTATATATAGTATATATAACTTTAATACAGTAATTGTTAACTGCAGTGTGTCTGTTTGTAGATGAGATTTGGGTGTTAATTCAGGTTAAATATGCTGAATTATTACAATTTATCTAAAGTCTTATGTCATTATATTTACATCGGCCATAAAAACGTGAAGGTGAAGAGTATGAAGTGCCAAACACCAGACAAATCTAATAAATGTCTGTCCTTCATGAGGTCACCACGGGTCACAGGGTCGATTAGAGCGATTTTAACGAGTATTTACCTGCATAAGAACAAAACGAGAACAAACGAGTAAATCTCATTAAGATAACGACTTCCCCTTTTAAGTGGATTCTGCTGCAACCTACAGCAAAGTAAACACGGTTAGTCGAGCCGTGACGGATGCAGAGTTGAGTTTTTAACTAAAATTCAGGAGAATATTAGATTTTCCTGTTCTTCTTCATTTTATCGCTTTCTTTCTGCTCATTCATTGCAAGACCTGAACATCAGCAGCGGTGGGTAAAAGAGGGTGTTGGACAAAATGTTACAAAATGGAATAGTTAATAGACTAGACTAGTTACTGTTATGTCTACTGGAAATTGGACGATAGTTGTTTCTGTAAATCCTCGCCATCGGAGCGATGCCTAGATTTGCCCGATATGTTCTACCGATATTTGATGACACATTTATTGTATGTGTGAAAGGTAGCGCTTGTGCCAGGCATGTCCAAAGTCCGAGGTGGGATTTTATGCGGCCCGCGTCTTGTACGGCGTAATTTTGTGCCAAAATTCTGAGCGCACAGTGGAACGTTCACCAGCAAAATCTCTTGTCTTTACGCGCTCGACTGTAGGTGTGCACTCTGTAGGAAAAAGCTCTTTAACTCGCACCATTTTTCTCTTGTGCCAAAAATCTTGCGGTGTTGGGGATTTGATTATAAAAACAACCACTAAATTTCGGGTTAAAAGTGTGTTGTAACGTGTGTTACTCAAACATGTAATGAGTAATATATTACTGAAAATGTATTAGTTATTCCTTACATTACTGCATTACAGCAAAAAGTAATACATTACTGTAATTGCGTTACATTTGTTACACGTTACTCCCAACAGCGGTTGTAATGCTTAAACTTAAAATTTTGAACCTCAGAGATGTACTTTATGATGTTTTGGGTTTTTTTTTTTACTTATGATAAAAAATGGTTGCTGTAATGGTTATTTTGGGTTGTAAAAGATTAAAGTTTGTTCACTGTTAAGAAGATAAGAAAACATTGGTGAACGCCGGAATCTTGGTTAAAAAAAAAAGGTTTAAGAACTAATTAACAGTTGGTAAATGAGAATTTTGGGTCTCACTTTTATCAATTCTTTTGTTTTTATTGCCGATATTGTAGCACGTTTCAGCGGTGTGTTGGACAACATTCCTTCTCTGACGATTCAAAATCGGTTTACGGTTTTCGGCTAACGCAATGCCACTAGTTTACTTTGACCCCGACGCGAGTTCAGCTCGCTAATCCTGTAAGTGGCGCAATGTGGAAATCTGTCCAGATAGGCCTCCTCCACGTAGGAAATGCAGTCAGTGTGATTTTATTGTGGATCTGTCACAGGCAAATGGGAAAAGTAACTGAAAACCGCAATCTGGAAACAAATTCATCTATGTGTTGAAGTGTGAATTGGTTAAGAATTGCAGAGGTGGACAGTAACTAAGTACATTTACTTGAGTACTGTAATTAAGTAGAGTTTTTGAGGATCTGTACTTCACTTGAGTAGTATTTTATTTGGAAACTTATGACTTCCACTTCACTACATTTGAAAGACAAATGCCGTACTTTTTACTTCACTACATTTATAACAATGTTCTCGTTTCTTGTTACTTTCAAATCTGTGGATAAAGTGGATGTTATTCCCCCTTTTCTAAAACGTGATTGGTTGTTTGGCAGGTGACAGTCTATCAGTAATCAGCAGGGTTACGTCTCGCCTGTAGACTGGAACTATAAAACCAAGTTCAGACAGTTCTGCCGTTTTCTGTCTTGATTAAAACATTGTTGCTGTTGGAAGGTCGTGAAGCTGGAGGTGTAGAGCTGGGGTTTAAGCAGGTTGGAATGTTAATGTTATGTTCTGAGCTGCATTTACAGCTACTGCACTGTCCTCCTGATTAACATACACATATATGTGTCCACACACTGCCAGAGCTGGGTCAGAACACTACCATGCTGTTTTGTTTGGTGTGTAGTCTTACAATTAATTCATAAAATAAACTAATGACTGGTTTTCTTTATCAGTTTAAGTTGTGTTTCATTCTGTAACATTCTACCAGTTCCTTATTCTACAGCGTCTACAAGCTAGTCGGAGGCATTACGTATTATAAGTGTTGCAATAATGCAACAATGCGGTGAAAGAAGATTGTACTTTTAATATTTAAGTATTTTTTAAAATACTTACTTCAGTACTTAAACTCACGTAAAATTTGACTGTACGACGTTCACCTGTATTGGAGTAACATTTGACTAGTGGTATCTGTACTTTCACTTAAGTAATGAAGTTAGCTACTTTGCCCACCTCTGAAGAATCGTGAATCGTAAATCGATTTTGAATCGAATCGCGAGCCCAAGAATCGGAATCCAATGGCGAGATTTTCTGAATCGTGCACCCCTAATAATGATAACTTTATGTCTGAATGCAACTGTTATAGAATTCTGGAAATTGCTACAAGCAAGTTCTGTGCAAATGAACGGAGCTCCTTTTCTCCACTCTGGCTCTAGATTCCGTCACTGAGGTGGAGAGCGAGTGATAAATAGGCGAGCGTTGGCAAGCAATCTGAAGTGAGAGCGGAGAGAGGAAATGGCATTAAACGCCGCGTAATGACTTAATGTTTCCGCCGTTTCCGCCGCTCTCGCGTTCCCATCGACTCGGCGTTCGGGACGAAAACAAACAGCAAATGAAATCTGCGAACGAGAAGGAGTTTGTGAACTTCCGCTCTGCCGTCCCAAGATTTGTTCTGCGTCTAATGAGTTTTTACGTTAACATAAAATTGGGAAGGATTTTACTAGAAATTGACTGGTTTTTCTCGTAACACGTCCTCAGTTTATTTAAGTGTATTTATGATATAAAAAGATGAACTCACTACCTTGGTTAGGTTTAACGCTTGGTACGGTCGAACGCGAAAAAGTAAAAAGTCGCCATGTAAATAAAGACACCAAAGACACGAACATCAACGTACCGCTAGAACTTCTTCTCTGAAACCGTGTGGGACACGAACACACGAGCAGCTGCTGTCTGCTGATGATAAAGTTTCTTTAGTTTCTCTCTTTCGCCTTGAAAAACAGAGTATTTATTATTATTGACGTTTTTCTTCTTCTTCTCAGAGGTAGAATGAAGCGTTAAAATTGAACAATAAGGGTGTGTTTGTTCCTTCACGGAAATGACGAGCCTCATAAGAACAGAACCCTCACACGGTCCGAGTCTCCAAAGTTACGCTGTGGAACCTGTACAAAGATTGTTTTAAATGTTTTAAAGGATTTTATTTTTATTCGGAAAGGGTTTTGTAAAGTATTTGAAATGCTCCACGGTAATAAGGACGGACTTCATGACTGACTGTGTGTGTGTGTGTGTGTGTGTGTGTTTGAGGTGAAGGGGATAGTGGGAAGAGTGGAGATCAGTTGGAGGTGTCTGAGTGAACGCTTCCGGGTCCTTCCGTGGGCGAGGTGACCGATGAGGGGGTCGGAGCGTCCTGCCAGCCGCCGTTCACCTGCAAACACCACAAACCACATCAAAACGGAGTTTACTGACCATAACGTGCTGACACACGGACAGTGTGCTGGTGCTGAGACGAGTCACGCACAAAATGAAAATACAAAATGAACTAAATACAGCGGTACCTCGGTTCTAGACCAGCTTAGACTACGAACATTTTGGTGAACGTACAAGTTTTTTGAGATTTTGGGGAGTTTGGAGGACGAACCAAATCCTGGAAGCGCTATATTTCCAACCAAGTCGAACAATTTGTCACTGAAACAGTATTTTCCATCATAAATGTCAGAATTCCAGCATTTATTTTTGTACTTCGACCCAACGCCAAATTGACTTGCATGACAAGAACCATCAATTGATTGGCGTCTCTATCGGACCATCACAAAGCTTTGTCCTTTCACACATATGTATTGTTTTTGTATCAAAAATAGTAAAATTCTAAACTTACCAACAAAATCCAACAATTATTACTCAAAAATGTTTTGATCAGAATTAATTGTATTTAGATTACCTGAAAAAACAACCTTTCATGTGCAGGACCATTGATTCGTTGGTGTATTATTTCTATTTTTTAAAGATGGCACCGATCCGATACGTGGATCAGATATCGGTCCGATAACGACTCAAACAGCTGGGTCGGGTATCGGTGGCATCGGGCTAATCTATGGAGCTGATCTGTGAATGCGCGCACGCTCGGCTGGTTCTGCATGGGACGTGTTACTGCGGTAGAGCTGGTTTATTGTTCAACATTCACACTAATTCCTACGTATTGATATTGGTACTCGAAATGAATCCGTTCCAGAAAGCGAAATTCCAAATTCCAAAAAGTTGCGCAACTCAATGGTTCTAAACATGAACGGTTGTTTTTTTTTGGTTTTTCTTCGGGTTGAAGTACAAAATAAATGCTGGACTTCGGACTTTTATGATGGAAAATACAGTTTGACTGACGAATTGTTCAACTTGGTTGGTCCGAGTAATTTTGCAGTTTCCCGTATAAAACATGACGTGACACTCGGTTCGTCTTCCGGGCTTTGGTTCGTACTTCAAGGTCCGATTTGGCACAAAAAACTTGTACGTGCTCCAAAATGTTCGCAGCGCTGAGGTACCACTGTATGTGTACAGTATATAGATGGCAAATATTTAGCGCACCTTCATACTGCATTCTTAAGGCATTTATAATACACATTTAATTATATTATCCATCCATCCATCAGTTATCCATCAGTTATCAGATATCAGTTGTATCAGTGCATATTGTTTTCATAAACCTGATATAAGAAGTTCAAAATGCATTATTGAATATGATACCGCACGGCAGTTATGCACCTGGACAATGTAACTTATTTTGGCAGGGGTTAGTGTAACGGTTCGGGAGTCGATCAGAAGGTCAGCAGTTCAAATCCCGGCCCGTTACGATTACCATTAGGATACTCATGAGCAAGGTACCGTCCCCAAGCACTGCTCCCAGGACGCTGTCCACGTCAGCTGCCCACTGCTCCTTCATGGATGGGTCAGATGCAGAGGTCACATTTGGTTGTGGTGCACCGTGTGCGGTGCTGTGGTGTGTTCCCATTCATTATTTTCATCCCAAATTTTATCATTAGTTTATTGCTGTTCGTGAACTAAATTCGGGAGGAAAAAACCTCTTTAATGTACTTTTCTTTCGCGAAACTGTGTTGTGACGCGTTTGGATCGTATTGCCCCGGTTGACAAAATTGAAACAATGAAAACAGCGGAAGGTCAGTACAAATTCAGTTTTCTCCCACGTAAAATCTTGCAAACTTTGTTCTCAATCAGCATGATTGTAGACGCCGCTAATGCAGGTTCAATTATATCTTCTATACGTTAAATTAAAGTGCATTCCAATTAAAAACATCCGTCCGTCCGCGAGCGGGTCTCGGGAGAAAGCGCGCCGCGAAAATAAAAGCGAGACAATTAGAAGAAATGACAGCAAATGAAGCATAGGACGAGTCATTCCCTGAAGGCGCTTTCGCAAAGACGGATGACAGAGGAATCAATTATTGCAAATTATCACACCGGCTAGAGGAATGAAAGTATAATGGGGACGTAAAAATGAAGGCCATTTCACGTCCGGGAGGCAGGTTACCTAAAGAGCGTTTGGGACATTAATAGCAATTTCCATGCCATCAGGAAAAAATAAAAGTGTCTGGAAATGGCCTTTGTCAGCCGCTTATTTTCACAGCCTGTTATTTTAGATAGAGGCAGTCTGTAATCACAAAAAGGGAAAAGGAAAAAAGGCAAAGTGGTGGTGGAGGAGCAGGAGGAGGAGGAGGAGGAGGAGGAGGAGGGAAAACTTTCAAATCTTCAGCTTTGGTGACACGGAGTGTCTGATTCAAAGACGTAATTACAGCAGCGAGCCGGGAAGTGAGGACGGAGCGATGGAGGGAGGGAGGGTTGTGCTTCGCCACATAAACGCTTTACGTCGAAGCCCCGTTATTATCGACGACGGGAGGAAAAGTGGAATAAGTTATTCAAGGAAATAAAGTGTTATTTTAGAGCGAGGTGGCGGTGGCGGTGGCAGGGGGGAGAGAGAGTGATGGCCGGGGCATTTTAGTCGGACGTTAAGCGTTAAGATGCCGAGGTTAATGTGGAGTTTGTGTGAGTTGGCAGCAGAAGGGAGCGCAACCCAGTTCGGGCTGGTTTTACTGTGGGTTTCTCAATCTGACACTCGTCCTTTTTTGTTAATGTAAACGCAACGTTAGTTTTGATACAGATGAAATAGTTAATTAAGGTGCTTCGGTTTCCTGCCACATTCCACAAGCACGCAATATAGGTTAACTGGCGACTCTAAATTGGTGTGTGATGAAAGTGTGATTGCGTGTGCCCTGCGGTGTGTTGCCGCCTGGCCAGGGTTGGTCCCCGGCTTGCGCCCGTAAGTTCCCGGGACAGGATCTGGTCCCCCACCCCTGCGACCCCGGTTGGGATTAAGCGGTTCGGTTAAAATGAACGAAAGAATGAAAGAATAAATGTTTCCAGATTTCAAAGAGCATTTTTCGAGGTAAGGGGTATAATGATGCATTGATCGACGATGATCGATGATCAATGATCAACGATACCGCAGCATCGATCCAGTATCATTGAGGTACCGTCCCAAAGCACTGCTCCCCAGGCGCTGTCTATGTCAGCTGCCCACTGCTCCTTCACAGATGGGTCAAATGCAGAGGTCACATGTGCTGTGCTGTGCTGTGTTCACAATGACAAAATTTAAAGCAACGAAGACGAGAATTAGGACAAAATATGACTTGCAGCCTTTTCTGTACGAGTGAGTCCCCACTAATGCCCAAAATCCCCACTTTGCAGCAGTAAAAACACGTCCCTCTTAAGCAAGCAGTACCAGAACTAGTGTTTGTGTACGACTAGGATGCTGAGGACTTACGTTGATGCCCTGCGGACTGTAAATCTGAGCGGCGGTGAGGCCATCACTGTATCCTCCTGCTTGACTGATAACATGGCGAAGCGTATCCACCTGGAGATACACACACACAAACACAAGACACCAGGTCAGACAAAAGATCTGCCAGGAAAGCGCACCTGCGCCGCCACACAAAGGTCACACAGATATCAAAAAGGTAGAAAAGGTCATCGTCGTCGCCGGCGACGCGAAACGCTATTGTTTTGTATTACAAACGCAGAACAATGAAGCCACGAACTGCTCGCGAAACAAAACACGGCTGACATTAATGCAAAACACGCTGAGAATTGGGAGGAGGCAGGATTCTGACCTCCTGAACTCAACAACAGGAACTAAACTAGTCATGGCACCGATCCGATACGTGGATAGGATATGGGTCTGGTAACGGCTCAAACAGCTGGATCGGGTATCGGTGGCATCGTTTATTGTTCAACATTCACACTAATTCCTATCATATTGATATGACAACGAGCAGAACAAGCAACGCAACACACTACAACCCCAAATGCAAATCACACCATTATACTGTTTCATTTCCTCAACAACACCAGCTCTCGCTCACAATCTCTGTGTTCCTCATGGTTTTAGCGCCGCAGGATTAGGGAGCGTCACTAAATGACAACTGTGTTTAAACCAATAATATTTGAGATGTTATTTTAATAATAAATATTTTCGCATGTACATATGGGTGTGTAAATTTTACATAGTTTTAGTTCGGAAAACAGTATTTAAGTCAAGTTTTTCCTTAAGCATAACAGAATAATCTCAGTCATGTATTCAGACATTTTTAAAGCATTATTTTATCTGTTTTCTGTTTTCTGACTCAGAGACTGGATTTGGATTTGTATTGTCTCGGCAGACATCCAAATTTACAATATGTGACCCTCCACGGCAAAACCAGTCGCTTGTCGCAAATTTTCAAAATTGAGTTATGTTCTCATGAAAGTGCATAAATCAACCTTCAAAACGAGACCTATATGAAATGAATCGGACGACATATGACTGAGATATCAACATTCAAAGGAGTCGGGTTTCTTCTGTCACGCCAAGAGAGAAACGGAGAAATCTGCCTTTGAAGTTGACTATCGCCGTAGCACTCACAGACGCTTGGTGCGGTCGCGGCTACGTTTGCATTTACGGTAGCCTACGCTGCATTCACAGCCACACGGATAGCCTACCTGCGTTAGGTTAACTGAACTCGGGAGACGAAGATGGATCCCGGAGAAATATCTTCACGCTAGTCAACCAGTGGATTTACCGTAAATATTGAAGTAGAGCGGTCAAAACAGAAACTTTTAACATTCTGCTGGAATTGAATTCCTCACCTCAAGAAAGTCACCTTTTTAGGATAGAAAGGTAAGTTTTTCAGCCAAATTTATTCACAGCAGTACAGTATAGACCTTCCACTGTTTCAAAACACTAAAAACAAAAAATCCTAAATTTCACCCCACGCAACATACACGGTCGTTTTTCTCGGAAACCTCCGTTGCGACAAGCGACTGGTTTTGCTGTGGAGGGTCACATTTCTGGAACTTTCTATATGAACTTAATATACAGTGTTGTGTAACAGAGTTATATTAGCACATCTACACTTTAAATGTACTAGCACATAATAGTAGTAATATGTAGTTGCCTTACGTGTCGTAATCTGATTGGCTCCTGAAATATATATATAAAGGAGTAAGAACATAGGTAGGAGTCAAAGTGAGTTGAAGCCAAGAACTCAGGAGCATCACAGTCTTTTGACCGTCACATAAAGTCCCTTTGTAGTCCTAAGAATTCATCTTTTGCATGGGACAGTTTAACTTATAAAGACACAGACATTAAAAAAAAGAATCATCAAGTGCTGTGGTGTGTTCACAATGACAAATAATCACCCAAACTTTAAAGAAAACCCCAATCCGATTGCTCACATCCTATGTATTCTTAATGGGAGAAAACCAATGGGAAAAATAAACAACAGCAAAAAAGGACGAAAAAGACGTGTGCCGGTCATGACGGTTACAGATACGCGAAGAGGAACGTGGGTACTCGAATCACGTCGAATTTTGGTGGCTTTGTGAAGAACGCCGGCTGCGCGGTAATTTGTCGTAATTTGCGCTCCATGTTAGTCTATGGGGTGAAAAACTGACGTAAAAAACGGACAGAACTCGCAAACGAGGGCACGCATCGAAAACGTGTAACAAACACCCCAAGCCGCTATACACGACGTGTTTTAGAGCTGGAACTAGAACGAAAAAAATGGTAGGAGGAGCAGCGGTCAGAGGAAGTGTGTGGAATAAAAATCAGACAACAATGTGGGAGAGCGCACTGCAGTCACTTTTTCGTCAATAACTTTTCTAACAAAAAATGTAAACTTGTAAACTTCCCACTAGAGACAAACTCATTAAAATGTCTCTCCTCTGGGCTTCCTCTTTTGCATATTCATGAGGTGCCCGGCTGGCCGAGGAGAGTGGGTGATGTTTGCTGGAGGAGCAGCAGTAACGTCACAGCGAGGCGAGCGTCACATCGATTAGAATTAGTTTACTGTAATGTGCAGAACATTAGGAAGAGAAGTCAGCGCACGTCCTGAAGTCATTATCAACAAATATATAGACCGGCTTCATGGAGCTATGTAAATTATACTTGTTGTTGCAGTGAGACTGTAAAATTAACCGCGTAAACTCTACATGACCCAAAGCTGCCAGGAGAAGCCGGACTTACTTTATGCTCATATACGCTGTAAGATCAGTAAACTCTCCGTCTAATCAGATAAATGTTTTAATTATTATTTCCATGGCGATTGTCTCTAGCAAACTGAGATTTATAATCGCGAGCGACACCACACTAGCGATTTGATTTATTTATTATGAAGTCAAACTGGGCAATACAGATACAGTTTTCATTTTCAGATCTTCATTAACAGAGAAATTATGTACATCTGTAAGTCTCTCTCGGTTCCGCCGTCATGTTGCTGATAGTTTTTCACAGGGCATTCTGGGAAATATTTCCTTCCCCTCCGTTTGGAGTGAGCCTCTGCGAAAATCTCTGTTTGAAGCGGTAGTTCCACTTTGCCTTACCCCTCGGTCTAAAGGGCAAATGGGACGCCCTACCCCTACACGTGAACGCGCAAGACGGAGGCGTAGGGTCAAGGGCTGAAAAGAGTGTTGGTGGCCTAGTCGCCTTGGGACCCAGAGGTTGTGGGTTCGAATCTGACCTCAGGCGTTACCAGCATTGGGTCCCTGAGCAAGACGCTTAACCCCAAGTTGCTCTCAGGGGAACCGTCCCTGAAATTAGGAAATGTAAGTCGCTCTGGATAAGAGCGTCTGCTAAATGCTGTAAATGTAAATGAAATAGATAGCGTAACGGGGCAGCTGTTAGCGTAACGGTTAACGTTAGAGTTAGCCCCCGTGAGCGGAAAGCCGCCGGTTCGAATCCAGTGACCGGTAAAGGTATCACTGAGGTACTCATGAGCAAGGTACCATCCCCAAGCACTGCCCACTGCTCCTTCACAGATGGGACAAATGCAGAGGTCACATTTGGTTGTGGTGCTGTGCTGTGTTCACAATCACTCACTTTCACAGAAAGGGGATCCACCCATAAACTAGGACAAGTGAGAACTAGGGAAGCAGGAAAAGACAGAGTGTAGGCAGAATTCGTACTTCTAGAAGATGGACACTGTTTCATAACGCTACCCAAAATGACCTTGAAGAAGCGGACGACCAAACTTCCACACTTTCCCAACTCGTTATAAAATTCCTCCTCGGGCTTGGCTCGTTTGCATATTCATGAGGCACCCAGAGGCCCGAGGAGGCTGTGTGTTTGCGACGTCAGGGAGGTGAGCATCACTTGGGGGATGATGTGAGAAAGAGAGAGAGAGAGGGGCTCGTCGTCTGGGCAAGGTCGGGTCGTCGCGGCGACGGATGTGACAGCGTGACAGCGTGGCCACGGCGGTGACGAGCGCTGTGCCGTGTCCAACTCCGTCTGCGGCGCCGGGCTCGGTCGCGAGCTGACAACGGCGAGGCGAGGCGAGTGGCTCGGGGCGGAAAATAACCTCGCTCTCTTTGCGCAAGGTCACGCGGCGCTACGTGACACACCGACACACATCCGCGCGTCCTCACTCACATTGCCGACGTGAACATGTGAACTTGCAGGGCACGTCAAAACTGGCTGGAGACACATATTTATCGTTTCTTATAACGTATCTGAAGTGTTCCCACTTTATCTGACCGCTGCTTCTCCTACGGTTTTTGTGCTAGGAGCTTTGTTCCAACTCTAAAACATGTTGTCTATTGATGTTGTCTTTGCAGCTAACATCACTCGCACGTCCACGCTGTAGCCGCTGCCGGCATTTTGAGTACCAGGCATTTATCTATCTATCTGTTCATCTATCTGTCTGTCTGTCTGTCTGTCTGTCTGTCTGTCTGTCATCCATCCAAACACACATTGCCCAGCATCCATCCATCCATCCA